>JBAMCP010000799.1:0-35864 GCA_037075105.1 Lissocephala sabroskyi
GACTATTTTAGACGACAGCCGGAATATTCTCACCGATTTTATGGGCCACCGCGCCAACAGCCTCCAGGCAATGCAATCGACACCTTATGTTGCGTCGTTTTATGGGCCGAGCGTGAGTCAAACTCACTCACTTAAAGCTGCGAAAGTGAAAGAACAAATCGGGCATTGAACGACAAGAGCGACGGCGAGGGAAGCTGGAAAATTTCATACACAAAACAATAACAGATAAGCCCCTGAGCTTGAGACCAGGAAAGAGCAATAGCAACAAACCGCTGCCAGCCGACAGCCGACGGCCGCCAGCGATAATGGAACGGTTATTATTCGGGGTTATCGCCCAACAGCCTGCAAATTTGTTATGTGAGCCGAACAAAATCAGACAGCAAATCGACGACCCAGCCCAGTACCGCGTCGAGGGGCCACAGAGACACTCTAACCAAGCCCAAGACTATGGAGTACCACCCCGATGACGACGTAGAAATCCAACAGGTGGCTGATCCAAAGACAGAGCCCGACTATTGGGGGTCGAAGCATCGTTGGCTGAAGCGCTCGATTCACACAGCCGCCATATGTTTTGCTTTGCTGCTGATTGTGGGGGCGATTTTCATGCACCTCAGGCAGAAGCATCACTTGGGCCGTCTGCACATCAAGCTGGCCGACCGGCAGGTAGTCGAAAACAAGCCCACAGAGGACAACCAGGATGACGAATGCCTGAAATGCATTGCTTGGGTAACAACCGCTGGATTTCCGGCCATGTGCGAAAACGGCCGGACGCCCTGCGGAGTTTACCGAATTTCCCGGCCCTACTGGGAGGATGGACGGCACATCGATCACCCTCTGGCAAATGGTGAGTGATCGCTCAATTAGAGCTGACTGGTCTCAACGTGAAGCTGTTTTCAGACTACGAAGGCTGCGTTGTGGATGAGAAGTGCGCGGCGGGTGTGGTGCGTTCGTATTGGGAGAGATACGGCAAGGACTGCAATGGGGATGGCCAAATCGACTGCAGTGATCACATTTTGCTGCACTTTTACGGTCCCAGCGGCTGTGTCAGCAACAAATTGAATGACAAATTTGAACAGCGCAAGCAGAGTTGTGGGAAGTTGTTCAATCAAAGCTTAAACAAAAGGTGAACTCGGATTTTTAGTCGAAATAAAAAGAAAATACAGTGCGGTGCGTTGATTTGTTTACTTAACTGTGGAATCTTTTATTTCTTGTCCCTGGACCGGTAGTGATAGCCAAGGAAGGAGGTCAGTAAGAACAAAAGCAGAAAGTCGTGAAACAAAAGAAGCGCAGCCAGCTTGTCGTCCTTCCGATTCGTTCGCACAAAATTGTGTCCCATGACGCACTGCACATGATACATCAGGAACTGCAAGTGACAAGTGGTTAGCATCAGGCCTGCATCAACAATCTTGACCTTACGGGCACTGTAAACAGTCCAATGGCAATGCCATAGATCCAGACAGCCCAGCTTATGCTGAGCACCACATACAGGATCACCAAGAAAGTGCTCAGGACAAAGATGGTGAAGGCTATGTCAAAGATCAAGGCCGACTCCACGGTGATGTCAAGCTGTTGACAGTTGAGAAAGTGATTGAGAGCCGGAAAGTGATTTTTCTTAAGCTCACCGGTATGAGAATGGCCAAGAGAAGGGCCAAAACCATAATGCCTAAGGCCTCGAAAAAATCAATAAGCGTGTAAAACACTGTCGACTCCACGATCAGAAAGGTTATGCCGATAATATTACCCTCCACCTGTAGGAATTGAGGGAGCCATTCAAGTCAAAGCAAAGCTCAAATCGCCACTCACCCACTCACAATCATGAATGAGAGAATCCATTTCAGACCACAAGACCGGCGCAGATATTTACAGACCATGAACAACAGGAAAAGGAAAATGCTAAAAGTCAAACTTAAAACGAGCACAGGCTGATAATTCTTGATCACTTCCTTCAGCTGAGATCTGCAAGGATTCAATCAGTCTGAGGAATTTAACTCAACCAGTTATTTACTTGAAGAAGAACACTCCAGCAATCCATTGTGCCAAGCTCAGCAGGAGGTAGAGGACTAAATGAATGTATACTCGATGGACAAACCCAGAGCGTTTTTTATCTTCCAATTGGGCGGCAGATCCCAGTTCCGATCCAAACATGGACAAAAAACCCAAAAGAGTCGCATTAATTTTGTTTGTGTTTGGTTTTTTTTTTGTTTTATGAGTTGAAAATCCTGACCGGAAAACGAAAACAAAGTGAGCCGACAAATTCATCAGCCATCGACCTCATTAGCAGCTGCCCGCGTGCCAGGTCCTTAACTCGAATGAAAGTTCGCCTTTGTCCTTGGCAAGGATAGCTTCCTACCCATTTCAAATACATAATTGAACTTGGCAAACTTTATAATTTTGTAACATGGCGCTCACAAATTGAACGCTCGCAAGTGTGTAATAATTAAAACTTTGAAGAGAAGTTACAAATGTCTTGCCTATTCTCAGCGGACAGCGGGCCGTCCGTCTGAGGGGACTCTTAAAAGTTTCACCCAAAGTTCTTAATCATTTAGCAGCAGAAGAATAGCAGGCAACTGGACACTGCCCCGCCCCCCTGCCCGGTCCTCTAATTAGAACTATAATGAATGGAAATGTTAATTGCATTTCAAAGCAAATCGCATTAGGATCCCAGCCAACATATGTTGGCAACTCGGGGAACACATAAATTCCTGCTAAACTCATCTAAAAGTTTTGCTCCTTAGCATCTGCAGGATCTGTAGATATTTCCATTCAATTACAAAGTTTAGATGTCAGTCAAGAAAGCCAAATGGTCGGAGGAAGTGCATCGAATCGATAGAGTCTTGTGTCCTTTCCTATGCGTGCTAATTACAGTGTCCCGTGCCGGGCCAGCAGGCGAGTATTCTTGGCCCGCCTAATCATGCTATTGCATGACAAGTGTATATAACTTGATCCAATCAAATGTGCAAATAGCACATAATGCAAATAAAATAGTTCAAACCAGCCAGACGGAGCTGCCCGACGGGGCAGATAAAGGCGTGCAGTCGGGCGGCAGGGGGTTGGGCGACAAATAGTCACACTTTATTTTCATTTAGTGGCGTGGCTGGAGGGAAAACGAATTCATTTATTGCCTGAATGAATGGCAAAGATAAATATTGATTGATGGCTTAACTGAGCCAACGGAATAGCTGCCCAAAGAGTTCCATTTATAAACAATTACAATCAAGTTGCCATCCGCCGTTTTGCGCTGCCAAGTCTTAAATTGATTGCCCAATGCAATCCGACTTTTTGCTTCAATTCCCTCCACCTGAATTAACTTTGTAGTTCCTTGCACAGTGGATCTACATGAAGGTCCTCAGCGCTGCTGCAGCTGCTCAACAAATCAGACGAAAGCAAAGCAATGGGAGAAATCTAATTTACAAACCAAATTCACGGATGACACATGTCAGTTAGATTTCAAGTTTAGTTTTTCCACACGATGCCCGCCGCCCTTAAAGGATTGGCGCTGTAAGAAGGATAATACCCCCAGGCGGGCGTGGCAGATAATTAAGTGCATATCAGAGATTACGCAGCCAGGCAGTCGCCGGCCGACCGCCCTTGATGGCTGGCTGGGTCCACACTGGCCGGAAAAAAAGGGGCCCGACAAGTGGCCCAAAGGGGCTTCATTTTTGGGCCATCCGCTGCTCCTTTATGCGCATATTTAAATAGACATTGTGGTGGAAATGCTTTCGCTTGGCCGGCCAGCTGGCCCACAACAACTTCGACAATGACAACTACAACAACAACAGCAGCAGCAACAACAATGCCAACATGATGACGACCGGCGATGGCTGCCGGCTAAAAGCCGAAGTCGGTGCCGCCGTCGCCGTTCACGGCCAAGACGAAGGCTGAGGCGCTTCATTAATTTTATGGCCGCCGCCACCGCTGAAAGACGATGGAAGGTGGCTTCTGCCTTTTGGTTGCCCATTCGTCAGCCGCTGCCTTCGTGGGGATGCCTGCTTCCTTTGAAGTTTCTGGGGTTGCCGGGCTTGGGCGCAAAAAGTTTTGATTGTCTAGGCCAACAAGCCGTCCACATGTGAAGTCCTCGACCTGCTCTCGTTCGGCTCTGAGTGTGTGGGTGGGCATTTTGCTTAACTCAAGTGGCTAAGCATGAAAACTTTTTTAATTAGAGTTGTTGTGGGGCAGGTCCGCCGTTGCCATTGCTCCCGCTGCCCTGCGCTTCTCCTAGAACTCGGGACGCATTCTGTAAGCATTCCTGGGCTGTAATCTTCGGCGCATAGTTGAGCATCCCGCAGCTTATTACATTCACTTTAGCCATTTTGCTGCGAACGAGCATGGCAAAAATCTCATAAAAATTGGCAGGCAGTGCGCCTCACTTTGTGCTAAATAAAATTCATGAGCTTTTGTAATAAAAATAGAATAGGAAAGCCCAACAAGAAATGTCACATCCAACCACCAGCCCACCGACCGTCAGTCTGTCTGCCGGCCTCGCTGGCTGTGGCTGCCGTGGTCGGGGGGATGAGTTAAACCGTCATCTCTGTGACAATGACTCCCAAGAGACCGCGTCGACCGAGACCGCATAAATCTCGTGCGCCTTTGTGCCGGTCGCGCGCGCATTTTACACTTTACACTTGTACCATTTATTTTAATTTTATTATTATCAAAAGCAGGCCACAGCGCCCAAAAGGGACTTTACGGCTGATGAGAGTTTCGGGCGGGCAGCCGAGCTCAATATGTCATTAAATTAAATTAGAATTAAATGGAATTAGAGACGGAATAGGCCGGCGCGACGGGTGGTCCGAAACAACCCCGCCAAAAAGGAGCCCACGGCAAATGTATGTGCATAAATTGAAAGGAAGCCGCAAACAAAACCCACAAAAAAAAGCATTGGGCGTATGCAAATCTAATTTGCAATGGAAGTGCCAAAAAAAAAGAGAAAACAGCAAAAGCAACAACCAGCACCATCGCCTTTTTTGTCATCTTTTTATTACAATGGAAATGGCTTGACGGCGGCCGTTATTACGGGGATCCTTGACCCCCTTACCACCGCCGCCGCTGTCGCCTTGGCCGTCATCCGATTGCCTATTCGACTAGAACTGCCGTTGCTGCAAATATCCGCAGGATGTGTTGCTGCCGGTTTCCAATGTGATTTTGTGCCCAACTCCCCGACCGACCGACATCACCATAAAATACAATTTCATGTTGTTTTTTCAGCTTTGCCTGGCAAAGTTGCTGCTGTTATTTTTTCCTTCTTTTTTGGCTCTCTTTGCTTATAAAATCATCGATATGTCGCCCACACCACAGCCAACCGGGGACTCCGGCTTGGTCATGAAGAAATCGCTTTTATTGCACATTTTCCAGTATGCACACCAGGGCGTATGCGTGTTGAAAATACAATTTCCTTGCAAAGGCCAATTGGGTTGGGTGGGGCTTTTTGATTTTATGCCCGGGCAATTTTACTCACACATTTTTCCTGAATACATTAATTATGGCCATTTACTTTGACCTTGCCTACTGCCAATTATGTGCACAAAATGGCTTATTATTGCCATATGTGCGTAGGCGTTCGGCCCGCCAAGATTTGTTATTGCGTGCCATGTAAAAGGCCAAATGGCTGCTGGTTGTTGTTGCTTTCGCTGCTGTTTTTCTACGGGTTTTTTTCTCCTTGACCGGCACTTAGGCAAATCAGTCAACCCAAATGGACATTACAGCCACAAAGGACAAACGGGGCAGCTTCGATGCTCCACAAGACTTCTAGTTACTCTTCTTAAGAATGATAATTGTGGAGGAAGAAACATCCTCTAATATTTCTAGTACTAGATTTACTTTCTTTTGCCAAAAGGTTTGCTTGGAAAGTGTATAAGTTATAAGGACATTTTTGGTGTATGATTTGTTCGAAGTTCTTTATCAAGTTCTCCCTAGAAAAGAGTATAAAACGACACCCAGTTTAGCCTACGCCTGGACAAACAAATATTCGTTCCGTTTATTTAACCAAACTCGAAGTGGAAGCGGAGAATTCTGGCCTGGATTGCCCTGGCCAAGGCTGTCGAGTACCCAACAATAGGCCGATGGGTTGCTGCTGCTGTTCCTGTCATTTGTACACTGGGAGGATGAATGTTGGATGATGGATGTTGTTATGATGTGGCAAATGTCTGAGGCTTTGAATTGGGCATTTTAAGATGGCGCCAGACATTCGATGCGACCCCAATTATTGACCATTCCCTTGGCCACCGACAGCTGAAGCTCAAGATTTTTCCTAGAACCTTTATAAATGCGATTAAACGTCAAATTAATGGAACAAATTCCCGTCTGCAGGTTAAGTCCCTGCCCCTCTTTATATCTACGTAATTACACTAATTGCAATCGTGGCAACCCAGTGTGGTTGGGCCTTAATAATTAATGAACACAAGAGCCTTGGAGGCCGCCTAACAATTTACCAAGAAATACAGAAGAGCGTCGATTATACAATTTTTAATATATCAAAATTATAGTAGAGAGTCTCCAAATGAGCAACTGATAATTTGCAATTCACGTCTTCGTATCTAAAACATTTCCTTCCACACGTCATAGAACCAGTTCACAGGCGTTGTGGATGTTTCGGTTTCCCTTGGAATTTCTTCAGGGCTCGGGGTTTCTGTTAAGGTGTCCGGCTCTTTTTCTTGAGCTATTTCCATTTCATTTTCTATGTCATTGGTGACATTGAAAATTGGTTTATCCAGCATAGTCAACATTTCAGAAGTTTTATTTGTCGTTTCAATGCCAGTCTCTATAATTTCTGCATCAGTAAGTTGTTCAAAGGAAGCCTGACGGTGCTGCCTTTCCGGACCCCCCCAGGTGCCGACATATTCGTCTGATATTCTCGGGTCCACCTTCTTGGATATCAAAGTCGGTAGTCCCGAAAAACACGAGATAGCAAAGACCAGGAAAAAGTAGCAAAACAAAATTATACTCGCCAACAAATAGTCCTCCAGACGCAACTCCAATTCCCTGCCGCCCTTGACAATCTGGGCATGGTACATGGTAAACTGAAAGGAAGTCTTAGACATGCCCAACATGAAGAATATAATAGAACCTACCAGTACGAAAATCGCCACAATGAGACCAAAATATGTATAGATAATTATACGAGGACTTTTTGCTGTTTCGTGAACTTTAAGAGGTTGCAAGTTCATCATAAGCATGAAGACGCTCAACAGGAACAGCAGGCAGCTGACCAAGAACAGCACAGCCGCATGCGCCGTCAGATCGACGGGAAGAAAGGTCCCGACTAGGAGCATCACAACGAACAGGAACACAACCATAGCATAGTAGCAGAACATGTTCAAAGGATTGTCGCAGTTGGAAGCTATCGTGGCCATGCCAATGATATAGAACTCGACCTGGGAAGGCAAATTTCACGGAGTGAAGCCACCGACAGGAAACATCGATACATTCGTTTAGTTACCCACAATGACAACGGTGAACAGGCAGCCGAAAACAAAGGAGTCTCGGAGTTCGTGTGAGAAAATAAATATGCCGAAAAGGAAGGTAGCCAGGATGAAGAACACAACTCCGAAATAGCTCTGATCCATGTAGAAATTCCTTACAGAATCCCTGCAAAATGCTGATGCCTCGTTTAGGTTCTTGGCGAAATCGAATCACTTACACCATCAAAGCCGCTTCCCACTGGCAAATGGCGAGCAGGGAGAAGATCAGGGCCCAACAATAGACCACCAACATGAACATTCCCCTTGGCCCGCCCGCCTCGTCTGAAGGCTGCAGCATGGTCGGCCGAAGAACGGGAAAGAACTGCCTTGAGGGCTCCAAAGGAAGGTCATTTTCACTGGTTTTTACACTAAGCATTTTGATTGCGGTTACAAAAGGGAAAAAAACTTAAGTAATTTGTATTCTCTATTAAAGAAACTGACAAGAAAATCATCTGCTAGTAAAGGAAAACGTCTCACAGAAAACCAGAGGAGCGTGGAAACCAAAGCTTCGAACAAATCAAAGGAAGATTCAATTTCTGCAATTCCCTTGAACTCAATTAAATTTATGAATTTGAAATAAAGAATTTACGTGGCTGCTTAAAAATTCTTTTGTATGCAGTTTATATTTTCGGCGGCAAAACCAATTTTCTGGGAGACTTTATCACCAAAGTCCGGTTGACATATTCTTTTCATTGATTGACAGTCAATTTATTAATCGAATTCTAAAAGTATTTTATCCTTAAAGAGGCTTAAATTTATGGCCTACACATGCTTCAATTAAACCGCTTTCAAAAATGCCAATAAATCGTAAAGATTTATAAAACGCATCAACCAGCCCTTGTGAATTTTAAAATGAACCCCAAGAGTCCGCCAAATGCCAACGGGAAGCTGTAATAATTGAAATCTGGCCGATGATGCTCATCCAACAAGCGATACAAAAACATTCTTCCAACTTAAGCACGCCAGAAAAAGCAGATATATTAAAGAATAACAAAAATATATACGAGTATTCGTTTAACGGCGACAACACATGTCAAACACGCGCAACAGGAGCAACAGCCGAGGACACGGGGCCCACCATCGGCAGCTGGGCCGGGATGTCAAACAAAAACGTTGCTTTTCAGACAAGATTTGTGAGCCAGATACCCTTAGAGCCGAAAACCACACCAACTCCCCTTAATTCTGGCGAAAGAAAGTGTTAAGAGACATGGATGAACGGGGGACGATTGGGTGTCGGCCTTTCCAGGACATATGAAAGGCTTGCGTAAAAGGTTAAGCCGGCGTTTAAAATTGCTCAAGGCGTGCCAGGCACGCAGCTGTTGTTGTCGATTTTTAAGCAGTCTTTTTAATTTTGATTTATGTGGGCGGCAGCGCCCTCGACAGCCCGGCCATCTCCATCAACACGCCCACAAAAAGGGCCCCGCGGCTGGGAGGCCTATGGCAACATTTTTGATTCCAGGGCTCTTGTGACATTTGGAAAGCTGAGGCCAGGACACTTGAGGTGGGGGAATCACAACATGAAACCCACAGACGCCCACAAATCAGCCAGGGACCAGGGCCACCTCTTCAGTCTTTTGGCAACTTCAAAGCATTTAATTAGCCGAAGAAGCTCGGATGCAGCCACATTTCCAGCAAGCATTTATAAATAGCTAATGTAAATTAGCTGCCATCATCAAATGATGCTGAAAAATTGTCAACTCCTAGGACCCCCAACCCACACCCGCGACATACACACGCATAAATTCCAGCATATGAGTCTGGGGTACTGAGTGCTTTCTAATGTACCGAATAACCAACACTCGGTGAAAAGGGACTCCTCGCGAGTCCCCCTACCCCGTGGCCATTGCTTGTGTCCTGTGCAGCCTTTGGCAGCAAAAAACAATTTAGATAAGCAACATGTAAAGCACTTTCCATCTATCGTACCAGGGGGAGGGCGCTCCAACCGACTTGTGTTTAGTGCTGTGCGAGTAGAAAATTTAAATGGCATTCAGCCGTTTTTGTGCCGGCAACTTAATCAGTCAAGATTTATGGCTGCTGACAAGAGCTTCATATGCGCCCCGATGAACTTCATTTTTCTAAGCAGTAGTGCGTTGTTTTTTCTGCTGATTGATGCCAAATTCATTGGTTGTTGGGGCAAAAGTTTGGCGCTAAAAGAGTTCGAGACAAAAAGCCAAATATTTATGCTCTTGAAAGGTGCGGCGGGTCATAAAAAAATGAGGGTGTAATCCAAACGCAGCGCACCGCAAAATGAGTTAAGGCAGCAGCGGCGACAAATCCCCTTAGGGTTGGTTGCTTGGGCTCCTCATTTTTATGGGCACCAAAAAAAAGGACGAATGCCTGTCATGTGGCCTGGACCGATGCTGGTAGTAAATTCTAAAAAACACCACTCCGCCCCCAAATGTCACTTGGTCTATTTGCCCTCCAAATGTTTGAATTGGCAAGCAAGAAAATAAGTCCCATTTTATGGGCGAATCTGAGCGCCTGCAGGTGTTGCCGCCCTCAAACTAGCAAATCAAACAGCGACAAACAAGTCCAGCCCACGATTGCATTACAAGCTCAATCTCGGCGACATCCACAAAATTTAATGGCACTAAAATCGAATTTTGTGTTGTTCTTTTGTCTGAGTTTCCGAAATCACAGCATTTATTTCATTAGTCTGAGTGTGGAAGTGTCCTCCCGAGTTCACATTCACATGGCCGACGGGGTGGTTTTGTGGCTCACCTGCTGGCGCTGCCGGAGGGCCCATCAAATAAATTACCAGGCCTATGCAATTATCGGATATATTTTCGCCCAAGTTGTTGACGGTGGCGGTGGCGGCTTCGATCAATTTTCGGGGGCTAAACCGACGACACGACGTCCGAAAAGCAAAGTTCCCCGCTTAGTTCAACGTATTAGCAAAATGGCAATAAACATTTAGGCCAGGCCATTACCGACAGACCGTTGAACTCAAAGTTCGAATCTCGAATCACACGCGTCTTTCGCGGGAGTCACTTTCTTCGCTGGCCGGGCAACTGCCGCGTTGAACGTCCAAACGAAACGCCGACGTACGCTTATCTGAAACTTATTGTGGCAATGGCCAAGGAAATTGCTTTCACAATTCAATTGAGGAGCATTTTGCGCAGGCGCCCTCACCTAACATGGCCCGAGAGAGCAAGAGTCCTGTTACTGTTGCCACTGTTAGCTGGCGCCTTGGCCTTAAGTAGGTTACCAAAAAATCAAGCAAACAAAACAAAAGTCAAGCTGTATCACAAATGAAAACCACCCACCCCGAGTCGAGTCGAGCAACAAGCGGACATTGAAGAAGTCGCTTGGCAGCACGGAAAACCCGCCTAGGAGCCGGCATAGTGGGCCTGCGAGTGTACACATAATTAACAAATCGTGCATATTTCAGTTGGTTGACAAACTGAATAAAGTTGATGATGCTCAGCTCCCTTGAAATTGAAATGTAAGCCCCCCCAACGCCCTCCAGAGCTGAGCTTGGTAAATACAAATGTCAATGGCTGAATGGGTCTGCGCGGCGCCCGTCTGCTCGACTGGCCGACAGCCCGTGTGTCTGTCGGTCTGTTGACTTTGTAATCATTTTTGCATGTTTATCAAGTTTTTGGCATTGCCATTGAAGCGGACCCGTCGACTGATTAGCCAATTTGTGTGATGTGCCATCAAATGGCCCACATATTGCGTATTTGTGTGGAGGATTTAATCTCTCTAGAGTAATTAAACGTGAAAACCAGCCGCCCTGGCAATTATGAAAGCAAAGCCCCATCAGCCACACCAGGACCTGTTAATGTCCTAATTCCACCCCAAAACCAGACGAGCAAGGCCAGTGAGAACCACCATCTTGAGACCAAAGTGCCACTACATGCCAATGACTGTCTAATGCGGTGTGTGGGTTGTTGTCGAGATTGCCTGGCTCAGGGGTCCCTGGTCTAGGTTTTGTTTGGGTTTGTCGGTGTCTTTGCTTTAAATATCATCACAATTGCCTTGTGCTATGGCTCGAAAGGACATAATGGAAATTAAGAAAGCTTAAAGTTTTAAGAGGCCCCAGCCCACCAACAAGCGCGAAGATTAACGTAACGGAAAGAAAATGAAACTCACACAAAATGGCAAAGGTAAGACCACCTGAAAAATAATTGACTTGACTAAATTGTTTCCTTAAAACGACGAAATTTCGCTTTAAATTAAAGCTGCTCAGCTTTACCTTAAATAAAATAATTTAAAGAAAAATGGAATTGCTAACCCACCTAAATATCTAAACTCCAAAGGTTGAATAAGTTCTTCGAAGGTTAAGCGCATTTAACTGATTGAATTTGTCGTGGGGGTTTCAGTTCTGCCGCAGTTATGGACCTGCCCGCATCGAAGATATTCGATTTCCTTATTTCCCTATGCATTTTAAATGGAATTATAGGATTTTACTTCAATGTGCGGACAGGTTGCCTCAGGAAAAGTCGACTCTTTTACTTTTACAAGCTCGGTCACAATGCCTGTGTGATTTCCGGGCTTCCAGTTGTCATCCAGATACTTAAATTCATTTACTCTACATATTTTACGGGCGTTTCAAGAAACATCTATTTGACTTCAACTTCAATTAACCTGGTCATCTCCAAGGCTTTCGTTTGTGCCACCATTTACTTGGCTTTGGTCAGGCACAGGAATATCTTTGAAATCTGTCGGGATCTAAGAGACTTGGAAACGGCTTGCCAGAGAAATGAGATCAAATCCAAAATCACTATCTGTGGATTCATGAGTGTCGAGCTATTAATTCAGTTTATAATGATTTGCTGGCGCCTGATTTTGATCACATATTTCCAGTACGCTCATTATTTTCAGCATAAGTCGATATACTTTGGCGTGTGGTTGGTATTAGCCCATTTTATGATTGTGGCCTCCGACTGTTTTCTATTCTTAATCATTTGGAAGCTCTCGCATTGCAGCTTGAGGCTGCAAAAATATAGTGAACGATTGGGCAATCAACGGAGGACTTTCTTCAGGTCTTTAAATACAGAACTACATTCGTTTGTAGGAACTTCACATAAACTTAACAAGCTCATCGAAAAAGTCAACATAACCTACAGTTTTTGGATCCTCATTTACATTATCTGGCTTATTTCCGGCGGCATGCAAACAGGCCGAGCCATAATAGTGGAAATAACAAAAAGCCAGAATTTTCACAATTTCCAAACTGTAGTTGGAACGCAAGCAATTTTAATTATAATAATGGAACTGGCTTTTTATGTGGGACTTGCTGAAAAGCTGGATAAGCTCAACAAAATCTCAATTTTGGACATTTTTATCAAGAACTCTGAAAAAAACTGGAATGGAAATCAAGTGGTAAGTCTATCTTAGAAACATCTTTAGTATTTTGTTCTTTATTGTTGAATTTTCTTTTTCAGAGCAATAAAGTTTGGCTGGCTCTTCATATATCAAGCCTAACTCAAAGAAAACATCTAAGTGTTTTTGAGACTTTTACTATAAACCGGCGACTAGCATTCTTGGTCTGCACACAAATGGTTCTACATACGATTTACCTAGTACAGGGAGACTACGGAGGAATATTCAAGGACACAAAAATGTATTCTCCAAATTAACGATATTACTGAAAATAATATTAAAATTCCCCAAGCTTCAAAGTTATTAAAATTTGGGGATATTTTAAATTCAATGTATGTATTCACTTAATAAAGTAAGATAGTATAAAATCGGTAGGTAAGAATGGAAATGCTGTGCAAGTTTAGAAATTAACCACAAAGGAAATAAAGAATCGGTCGTGCAGCGATTCCAAAGAAAAGCAGCACCCGCATTACCGATTTAAATAGGGAAATCGATAAAGGAACATCAATATTTCAACGTTTAAAGCAGACCACAAAATTCGTTGGTGCATAACTGCCATTTAGATTATCTAAACTAAAATTTGATTGGATTTCATCTACTCAACAAATTGGAATTTATAGATAAAAAATGAAGACCAAAAGCCCCACACAAATCAGTTCTATTGCAATCATGGACGTGTGGACTTCGAGAGTCTACGTGGCCCTCATTTATATTTGTATTATAAACGGGCTATTGGATTTCCAATACAATTACAAACTAAACAACTTGAAAAAGAAACGGATCCTACGATTTTACAAATTATTCCATAATATTCTGGTTCTTTGCGGTTTCCCAATATTACTGAAACAAATATTAAATGCCAAAGTTTACTGGAGCAACATAAATCAGAGCTATTCGTCTGCATTAACTATTTTCTATTTGACTTTAACCGTTCTTACATTTCTAGTCCCAGTTCATTTAGCCACATTAAGATGCAAAGATATCTGGAAGATTTATATAGAACTTCATACTCTTAAAGTTTCTAAGTATAAAAGAGATACAGGTGGAAAATATTGTCCCAACAATCCCATGAGGCATTATCTTTATTATCGACTTGTTTTGGTCGTTGCCCGAAGTGGAATGATTTTAAGCTATTGGTTTCATTATTGCTGCAAGGAACCAAACTATATACGCGCTGTGTGGATTTCCATGACCCATTTCATGGGCGTAGTCTCGAGCTGTCTGGTTTTTATGCTTGTTTGGGAAATGTGCACTTTCTGTTTGCGTCTTCAAAAACATTGGAACACAATAGCCAGTCTTCGAACTGTATCCCCCGAGGTTCTCAATAATGAGCTGCTTGCATTTGTAATAGCGAAACAAAAACTTAATGTGCTAATCGAAAAGGTTTGCAAGACCTTCAGTCTATGGTTGCTCACACACATGATATGGCTTTTCTGGAACAATATACAATTCGGACAGTTTTTAACAATCTGCCTGGCAAATCTGCGAAATGATCCAGAGCCACGCAAAATTATGCAAGCCTCTGTTGGGTTTCTGGCTGGTTTTATTTTGATCCTTGATATGTATTCTTTTGTCAACCTCACCGAGAGGCTGGAGAGGCTTAACCAATGGACAGTTACCGACTCTCTTGATGGCGACTCACTAACCACAATGGATCATCAGGCAAGTCGAATTAATTGTACGGAATATTTAACTATTTTCCATTTAATGTAATTGCAGAATGAAAAAGTCTGGCAGGTCTTCTCCTTATTTCATTGCATTCAACTTAAGCGTATAAGCATCTTTAAGGCTTTTCCAATAAACCGAAGTACAGCGTTCTATCTTTTTGCCCAAATTCTATTACACACTATTTATTTAATTCAAAGCAATTACGAAAAAATACACTAACATAATTCAGAGAGCTACTTGTATTACGAATAAACTTGTATTGGTTCGATGAGATTGGCTAATGCGAGCAGAATCGCCAAAATATTGCGCATGATTTCTCTCTACTTCGCCTGATTAGTCTATAATAATATTCATAATAACATTCATTTAAGAAATGACAAAACAAGAAATGAGCTGTACTTTTTCACCAACTATTTACATACTAGCAAATGATTTGATTCGGCTGCTTCGTTATTAAAATTGACATACGAGAAGTTTTTTCTGCTAAATCGTAAATTGTGCTGCCTTCAAAGTCTCATTGAATATATTTGTTTGTTAATATCTGTGTATATTGAAAAAGCTCTTTTAATAGTCTCAAAGGAAGAGTCAAGTTGCACAAAACACTTGAAAATTCAAATAAACTTGAAAACATGTTCTGAAATTTAATATTGCAAAAGGAAGCAAGATCCATAGTAAATCTTTGGGAATCTCTCGACCATCTGCCATTAAATTGAGCTCATTTGTCAGCCTTAAAGAGCGATTTAAAGGATAATAGGATTTCACTTTCGACTAAGTCCTTATTTTAACTATAACAATATGCAAAATAAATTACGCATCTTAGGTTAGAGAGATGGGGTTAAGATGGACTGATGAAGTCGTTCTATTTAAATAGAAAGTGAAGGCTTATAAACCAGTTCAGTAGGGGAATTTTAAATGCACATTAGAAAAGCCGTTTGATTAAAATTCTTAATAAAAATAATTTATTTTCGCAATTAAAGGTATTTAATGATTTAAATATGATTTAATTAAGTGCCAAATACTTTGGAGCCGTCCATCTCACCCTGTTATCATTACGTACGATAAAGCCACACGGTTTCCTTTGATAAAATATGAAACTCATTCCCTGTTAGCGGTTTCCATAAAATTTGCGAACTGAACAACCTAAATTTTCATTTGGAATTTGTAAATAATAGGAAAGCACGCAATCAAGCCCTTAAATATACCAAAGTATATGCTATGCCATTTAGCGGGGGCATAAATTCATTGTTATTGCAAACGACATTTATGAATGGAAATTTTAAGTGTTTCCACAGCAGACTTGTTAACCACATTTTCGCCACCATCATAAGCTTCGTTTGACATAAATTCATAATGTAATTACCCGAAAACATCACCAGAGTCAGACCCAACCACAGGGCAGGTGGGAGAGAGCGAGAAGCGGCGGTTAGAATTGGTAGATTGCCAGTTTAATGGAAATAACAGGACAGCATTCAATGGTTGCCACATTTCAAAGCCCCGCCACCCTCGCCCTCTCCTGTCAAATCAAATTCGATATCAATAACCAATAAGCACTTGAACTGTCACCACTGGCATTGAGTGGTGTTATCACGTACTTCAGTTTATTCCAATTGAAATACATGGTGAGCTTGATGTGCATTGTTAGACATTCGCAGCATCACCACCTCACCTTCGATCGCATTACGATAGGGACAACCATCCACTCTCCTGCAGCCACCCAGCCTCCCAGCCAGGCCCATGAATGGGACCGGCCACGGTGAATGCAAGGGTAAATGTGTAACAGTATCAGCAACAGCCCCACTGAAACTGACACCCTTGCCCACTCAATTGCTGAGTGAGATTCAATTGCCGTGGCAACAAACTCAAATACAACGAAACCAAGGAGAGCTTGCAGCGGGCAATTGCCATACAGAGGCTGGCACAGGGACCAACAAACTTGATGATGGTGATGGCTTGATGGCTGGGAATCCATTGAATGCCACGCTGTGCGCCCTCCCGAAAGTTAAGCAAACACAAAGCGCAAAACTGCTACAAATACAACGTAACCTGGTTTGTCATGGCTGACCGGCCGGGTGCTTCACAGGACAAGGACGACAAGTCGAAACATATTTACAGAGTGCACAAGACACAAGTCACCCTCACATTTGCCTTTCTTTTAGGCCAAGCCGTAGGTGGCATTTGTGAAAAGCCAAAAGGGCTGTGTTTTCCCTGGGAATGAACAAATTGCAGGAATTCTATTTGAATTGAATTTAATTTCCCAACAAAAAGGAGTCAAGAACAAAAACAATGTTTACCCGGCTCTGTTACTACTAATAGACGAATAATGAATTCCATCATGAGATTTGAAACACAAACTTGGACTTCCAAAATTCTCAAATCCAAAGCCAGAAATTTATAGTTCTTTAGGTAGCTATGCGGTTTAGTTGAGGGCGGTAATTTGTGTCAGAGGCGGCAATTTATTTATTCCTATAAGACTAAGTTGAAAGCACTTAACGATAGTTTTCGTATTACTCTGATTCATATCCTTTCTGTTGTTGCCTGGCTTTGTTGTATTACAACTCGCCCAATTTAATGACTTTAGAATCCACTCGGAATGACCGACACAATTAAAGGCTACGAAAATCACAAAAACAAGAAACATGACTTGCACTTTCCGATCGAGAGCCTCTTTCGGTGGTCCCGGCCAGCCTCGCTTTTATTTACTTCTGGCACCCACCGATCAAAGCTTTTGAGCTTTTAGTTTAAAGCTTTTGGTTGTAAAGCTCTATTGATAGATCGAGAGTGGCATGATAGTTGGACAAAATGGACAGACAGACGAACAGCCAGGTAGATATGCGGGTAGCTAGACGATCAAGGATTGATATCCCTTAAAAGGCAGATAGACAGGAGAAGGAGACGCTCGTCTTAGCGATGAGACAGAAAGCTGGACAAACTGGTGGACGAAGATATTGGTTGTGATTTCTTAATCAGATTAAGAATACTGAATAAGAAATCGAAAGAAAAAAGATAGAGAGGCAAAGTTCCAGGCTAAACGGACGCTAAAAAGACAGACAACCGGAAGGAATATCTTTATGATAAAGACGTTGATCTGACCACCAAATTCCGATGGGATGTGCGTCTATTTAAGCGGTCAAGATCAGAATAAAACTGAAATATTTTCTGAAGTCTTCAATCACTGAACTCCTTAAATAAATCAAAGCGGGACTTATCAAGGCCTATGCCAACTTTTTGTTATTTAACAAGAAAAACGTAGATCTCGAAATACAGAAGTGGCCGACGCTTTGCTGATCTTTAAAAGCTTCTCTATTAAACTTCAGTAATTTTGATTTATCACCTATGGATTTATACGAATAGACATTAAGATCGATTTCTAAAATCAGTTCGACTCTATTAAAAGTTACATTGAAGGGATTACGAGAACACCTTCTTTATGCTACATGCAATGATAAAAACCAATCATGTCCTAGAGTATTTATTGGGTATATTATCAATGACAAAATTGCTTCAAAGACTGAAATTTCTAAAAGTCAAATACCATTAAGCTTTCAACGAAAAGTCTTCGTTCGAAGTTCATGCTAAATTCGTAGACGTACTTAATAATTAATTGAGGGCTTGAGGCAAAGAACATCATCGGGAAATCCTCATAATTAAATGAACAAATCCATCAAAGAAAGCACCCGCTGACCAAGGCGTCATAAAGTGGCGATAAAACGAAGCTTGCAATTAAAAGGACCCGTCATAGCCCGAGTGTCCTTCGAAAACGATTTCCAATCAAATTTATCGCCCTACTAAAGATTAAGGCAAGTATGAATAATCCCAAGCAATTTTGCATTCATTAAAAGCCAATAAAAATGAAAATTATAAGACACCCGCCCGCCCGGCTTCAGGTGAAGCTTCCAGCCACTTTATTAATAACAAGGCATGCGTCCCGGCCTAAGCCCGGATCCACCCACTCTCGCTGGATAGGAAAGTAATGAAAGCTAATGAAATAATAATTAATTGAAAAAGCGTCCCGGTCTCCCGGGCCCACGCATGAGGCCAAGCTGATGGAACGCCATCCACGCACAAATTGCCAGCTGGACGGGCTGCCCTGAACCGTGGCGAGCGGACTTAAACTCAATTTGTTTTAATTAATTGAAACCACAGCTCCACATGGACCGGCTTAGGCCACCGGCCAGACCAGCTGCCCGATCGATGGCAGGGCTAAATAGGAACTGTAAAAGATTCCTCTTTGATGGCCAACACGCCGACAAAGTACTCTCCATTATATTGAAGCACTTAATTGACGGAACTGCTCTACTGGCGACTAGATCGGTAGACAGCAGGCCCAGGCTGGCGAGGCAGTCAAGTGAAATGGCTGAGGGCCAGGATATGAAGGATTAACGCACGCACTTGGGGCGGCTACTGTCGTATTCACATTTACAATGATTAAACTTGAGGCCAACGGTGACCGAAGCAGGAAGCAACAGCAACAGGCAAAAGTTAAAGTTCCCGGCTTATTTACACTTAGTTGGAGTCGCCCGAAGTTTAGGGGAATTTGAATATTTTTCTTTTTGTTGGCCACTAAATGTTCGGGGGCCCTGCAAATTGCTCCCCCGTGTCTGGGTGTGCGTGTGTGCCCCGGCTGTGGGTGTGAACCACAACATGTGTCGTTGGGCGTGAACAAAAGTGCCGGGGAAAATTACATTATAACACATGCCCGACTCCGGGGCCACAGCAGACTGGGCCGAGTCTGATACCTTAATACACTTACGGTTTGCCTGTCGGAGCAAAAGTAAGTCAGCCTGCTTTACACTAATTTGCCTTCACTTCACCGCGACGGAGGTGGTAAAGGTGCCCGAAATCCCTGGCCGTAAACTTAAAGGATCGAAATTTACTGGGCGACGAACGCTGCCTGGGCCCTTGTCATTGGCACCGCGACTTTTTAATGGAAATTTCGAAATAAACGAGTCCTTACTGGGCAAGCAGCCGCCTCCAGGGTGCCCCGCCTTATGCAGTTCATTCTGAAGCACATGCCTTAAATAACAAAAAAAAAGAACCATAGACGCCGTTCTGGCCAACAATGTGGCGCGACGACTATGCACAGGGCTCCCCCGGTCCTTATGCAAAATTCACAGCAACGAAAAAAGTATATAAACTTTTTTTTAAATAACGGACGAGTACGTAGAGACCGCCACCCCCTGCCGGCTTTGGCATCCGCATCCGAGCTGGGAATTCCATATCACATACACAGGCGAGATCTTTTGTGGCGCCAGTGTGTGGAGGTAATGCAATTTGTGTTCAGAGCTGGGGCACTTCGCCCTTTGAAATTCCCCCGTCCTGGCAGTTTCGGAAGGAGGAAGTTCGGCAAATATTTTCATTGCTGTTAATGTTTCAATGGACGCTGTTGCCCAATTGTCGGCGTTCTTTTCAATGCCAATATTTGTGTACAATGCACGAAAGCGTCAGATGAGTTTGGGCCAAATTAAAACCGTTTATGCCAAAAAACCGAACTAACAGCCTCCGGAGAGCGCCAACAGAGCGCTGTTAAGTTAACAGCCGGCGAGCGCCATGTTAACAGGTGAGCGCGTGGAATCTCTCGGATTGGTTTCTTTGTTTTCATTCATAAATTGTCGTTATTTATGCCGAGCGTGAAAATGCAAATGACAAAGCATTGGCGGCAAAGCCAAACCCACAAAAACAAAACAAAATGAAAAAGAAATTTAGGCCAGCACCACCGGAAACAACGTTCATATTTTCCCATCGTTCGATTGCATTTTTTGTGGGACTTTGATTGGCAGGAAGTCACACAAACGCACATACGTTGGCCAACTTGACGACAGAGACAGAAATTTGAACGATTTTTGGCCGGGCCCTCGAAATCCTGTATTGAATTGTGGCCAATTAAAGGGAAAATTGCCCTGGCGCTTGAAAAGTTTTTAGCTTTTGTTTGTATTTGTTCACCTAAGCGTGCCTGATGGCGTTGGCATTATCGAAATGTCCACATGACTGACCAAAAGCATAGAGACTCACCATTACGGGGAAGTAGAAAGCCACATACTGACGACAGATAAGGAGGCATAGCCACAGTGCGTCCTCCTGCAAGAAGAACCAGAAAAGTTTGTTGAAAAATGAGAGTTTAGTAATAAAAACACAAGTAATAAAATTAATTTATAATAGCTAACCACAATAGTTGAATTATTCAGGTAGTGAATATGCCGTCTAGTGAAAAAACTTCAAGTTTATTCTTGAATTTTTCTTGTAAACTTAAAAAAATCATTATTTATTAAAGAAGACAACGATCGTGACCACAAAAGCCAACTCAACGTGCTTATTTCAATTTTGAATTCGATAAAAGCTTTAAAGTTCTTTGAAAGTTTCTTCATTAAAACATCCGATGATTTGAATACAGGACAATAAAAATCTCTGATGATGCTAGCATAGGGTAATAAAATTCAGGGTACATTTTAGGTTTAAAGGTTTCTTTAAGTTCTTAACATTTTAAAGAGCCTTTTAAGTTCAAGCTGTTTTGTAAGATTCTCTCTTATTGAGTGACCACTGTTACTGGCAAAGTAGACATACCCACATCAACAAAACGAACATAAAACGAAAACTTTAAACAAATGATTCACTAATTTATGGACACACAGACACCAATGTAAGTTTCCCAACAGCCGTTTGGATTTCCTGAATGACGGTGCTTACGGTTCGTTTGCCTGTTGTCATTGTTATTGTCGTATTTGTTTTTGTATTTCATCGCATGTCAAATGCATATTTTACCATTAAGTTGTGGAGCCCCAAAATCACCCACAAGTCCAGAGCCGCAACCTTCCCTACCCAAGCACACACCTACCGAGCCACAGACACATACTCTGGACACATTTTGATAGTCATAAGAGGGAAAATTAGAGGACCGGCAAAGAGGCAACGAGCCAACAGAAACGTGTCCGCCTCGTGATTATCGTCGGGACCCGGACCCACTTAGGTGTTGAGTTTATGGAGGGGATGGCGGACATGTTGATGGGACAAGCGGTCGAAACTCCACGAGGTTTTAACGAATTTTCCTGGTTTTTGGCGCGGTGGCGTTTCTTGGCTATTGATTTTTACTTGGAAATAAATTGGTTTCGTTTGTCTGCGTAGTTTCCCCGAGACCAGCTCGATTTTTCAAGAGCACTTGTGCTGGCTCTGTGGCTCGGTTAGGGGCGGGGCGGGGGCTGGTTGACTTCAAGTATTTCTGGCAATTACTGTTGGGAATTATTTTTCATTCTGTCAGTCCAACCGCTCCTTCATTCACTACAGACCAATGCGCAATATGCCCAACTATTATTATGATTAATAAAGAGTCCGTTTGGGCTTTTTTTTGGCTTTTTTCCGGTCTTCGGGCAGAGAGATTGCACAGTAAATGAAAAGCGATGTGAAAAACAAACGATTTTCCTTCCCATTCAACCCACACGCTCACACCCACCCACACCCAGCAGCAACTGCTGCCAAAGAAATCCCATTTCGAATTCGAAGAAAGGAAAAAGTTGACGGCCCGTTTTCCTTTCTTGCCTTGCTGCCTTCCACGTTATTTTTTCCCTGCGCCTTTCTGACTAATTTTCCCCGATTCACTTTTAGCGTAATTGAAATGCTCATTTCGCAGGCAACCAAAGGTGTGCGGGGGTCTGCCGCCCATTGCCCTCCTACTTAGTGTGGGAAAAGCAATTTCCCACCACTCGCTCGCATTTTGGCGCCGGACACCCCTACGTGACACATGTACTGATCCCAGCCAAGAGCTCGCCCAGTTGCAAACAAAGTATATTTTTTTGCCTTCTTGTTTCAACTGTTTTAATATGGACATGCGGATTTGTTGGCAAGACTTACAAAGTTGGCCAAAGGGTAAAAATACTCCACCACCAGCGGGGCAACTTTGAATTGTCGACAGCCCCAACGACAGCCCACGAGGGGAGGTTCATTCAAAAATTCACTACACTTGAATAGGCCCAATTTTTCATATTTCCTTTCCCCATTTCCCTTTTCTGTTTCTTTAGTTTTTTAATTGGCTTGACTAAAGGGATTATTAAATATATAAATTGTGTTTTTAGTTTTGGGTTCAAAAATTGTCCATTCAAATAATTGGTATTTGGAGATGTTAGTTGATTTGTTAGAGTTTTAAATTCTACAGCGAAATTTAATCTGAAGAAGAAAAAATTGGCTTCATTAGTGGAACACATGTAAGAATGAACATCCACTTAATTCCCATAAAAGAATTAATGTTCCTTTCTCAGAAATATTAAATTTGAAACTAGAACCAGACATTTCAAACGAATTGGTAGGAGTTGGGGACTTTTAAATATTCCGAAAAGAGCAAAGAAGATGAACTCACATTAGTCTCCAAATGTAAACCAATTCCAGTACCTTTAATAGAACTGCCCCTCCGTTTAAGAAGCTCTTTAAAGCGTGCCCCCCTCGAAAGATAATAGAATAATAATTAACGACGCTTTGCTGATTTTTTAAATCCCAGCCAGGACCTAAATTTGAGCATGTTACTTTGCCAAACTCATTTACAAATTTTGGCCAAAAAAAGACTTTTCGAATAACAAACTTTTTTCACTTGAAATGTGTATATAAAAATCGCATTTTCTTCGGATTCATCAATAATTCATGTATATATTTTGCGTAATCAAAAATTCGCCTAAATGGCAACAGCAGGAAATTTCAGCCCAACCGAACCAATCCACTCGAGAAAATTTATCCCTGCTTTTCCACGCAGCAGCCCACAGAAGAAACCGAGCCGTCGAGTCCCACGGCTTTCCCACTCAAGAGACAAGGACCAAAGGTGAAACCGCCAACGCCACCGCCATCGCCACCGCCGTCGTTGTAATGGTCCACATTTCCACAAGGCATTTATAATTAGATTTTAGGTAAAATGATAAATAAAACTTTGCTGCTCTTGTTGTTTTATGCTGTTTATTTTTTGCGATGACACAGCAAAGCTTTGGCCCATCAACGAGATTGCCAGTCCAGGGGGAGGACAGGTCCTCAGAAGCCACTCGACCCAACGTCCCTAAGCCCGTCAACGTCACAAAACGCTTCAAATTGTAGTTTGGAAAAAGCATAACAAATTATGCAAAATTGCTTGCCGTATTTGGAGAGTTTTTTCATGTGGCTTAGTTAACAAGCTCGGCTAGAAATTTACATAAGTGTGTTGGCCCAAAAATACAAAAATGTGCCAACGAAAGAGTTTCGAGACGACAGGGCGGGGTGGCCTCTTTAAACCGAAACCGAGAAGAGAGATGAAAAATATTATCAAGAGGGGGGAGGGGAGGATTTTATGTTGAACTCTAATCTATTTAATTAACCACTCATATCCGGCGATAACAATAAGAACGCATGGCTAATTGATATGAGTTTGGTCCTCGCCACGCTCCGGCGGGCTGCCAGGAATTGTGATTGGATTTTTGTCTTGCGTGCCGCACGCTTCAATGCCCCACAATACACCAGAAATAGGCAACAAGGCAGACGACTCCTGTGTGTGCGTGCAAGTGGCTTAATGAATTTCCACAAAAGTCAGCCAGTTGAATTTTCATACGAAAATCACAACCATTGCCAACTAACACCCCCAACGGGGTGTTTAATCTTAATGAATATTTCACTTTGCCGCCCGAGGGCAGCCACAAAATAAACGAATTCAGTGCCCTCCCTTGTGAGAACTCTGGCTTTGGTCCTCGCTGTGCATAATTTAGCAAGGACACGGCGAAAACCTTTGTCTCGCCTCGGCCCCCCCAGAAAGAAAGAGACACTAATTAAGTTCAGCGCAACTTGAATTGAATTGACTGCAAATCAGCTCAATTAACACGCTCGCATCTTTATGCTACAAAGCTTAGGCAGGCTACATGTGACTGAGGAGTGAGAGTGGCTCAGTGAGTTTCTGGGTGAGGTCTTAGTGCGACGTTAAAGCTAAATTATTCATCTATTGGTTGTTGCGGGCGCGCACCTCGCGATCGGCCAGCTCCTCGGGCGTGGGGTGCTGGGCAATGAACTCCAGCGAGCGCAGGATGGCCTCTGGGATTGGGTGCGGGGTGGGAAGAATAGGCGAATCTGCACGGAAGCCGTTCTCATCGGCCACGTAGGAGACGGCGATTTCAACACCCTCGGGGGAGGTGTAGGAATATGATCCTTGCACATTCTGTCCGCCTACGCCTTGCTCAATGAAAGTGGCTCCATTGTCCTGGGCATACTGGAAGGCGTAGGAGCCGTCGGTATCGCTGCGCGATTGAAAATCGGTAAGCTGAATATCCTTTTGTGGGGCGGCCAGGGCGCAGCCCAAAAGTGCAGCGATTACCAGCTAAATGGGGTCCTGTTAAAATCTTTCGGTCTGTTGTGTCCATCGGCATACTCACAAATTTGAACATGGCGCTGGTGGAGGTGGCGGTGTAAATGCGGCGAAGATGTCGGAGACACTGATATGCAGTCATTCAAAATTCGGGCATTTATAGTGGTAGGTCGAAAAAGGGGCGTGCAAACATTTAAATTGTAAATTGAAAAAACTCAGCCAAACTGGTACAGCCGCCCCTGATAGTGGGATTTAGTAATCCCGACGAAATCATAAATGCAAAACCCGATAGCCACCACATCACACAGAGCCAACGGACGTCGGTCGTCCGGTGACACAATGCAGCAAAAAACAAAAGCCGGCAGTTAATTTTACAAGCGGCGTTTGAATGAATCAAACACGATGAGCCGCATGGAATTCAATTCGTTATTAAATAATTACAACACCGGCGAGCGGCGCCCAAGAGTATTTTGATTTTAATTTTAACGAACTGAACGACTTCAGTGGGATTTGTGTCCGTTGATCCCACTGTTCGTTGATTTGCATTCGGCAATCACAAAGGCCATTGAGCATCCACTAATTTGGCATTTAATTTGCAAGTGGCAAGTTGCGAAACCAAACTGAGGAAACCTGGCCGGGGCCGGGCCAAAGTAACAGTATTTTTAGTACGAGTATAGATAACCATATTAAAGTGTACGAGTATTTTTCTTTTTTATTACATTATTATTATCTCTGGCAATAAATGTCAACGTCAGCGAGCCGACAAAAGGACACGGCAGGGCAGCGGCATCAACATTCCCAGCAGTGAGGACATTTTGTTTGATTGTAAAAGTAGAGAAGCAGCACACACAAGGGAAGGATGGCGTGGGTGGAAGGCATGGGTGCGGGGTCTTATATACATATGTACGTGTGTGTGAGTGTGTGTGCTTGTAAATATACTAACAGCCAGTCGACGACATGGAACCGCTTGGCCGTAAGTGTTGCTGCTGCTGGGCGGACAACAAAGGAACCTTCATCTCACGCACATTTCAAGCAGACGACACATTGATGGAAAATAAAATGTGAGCGTAGAATGCAAACAGCAGAATCCTGGCCCGCTCGATGAACATGTTGCTGTCGCCGCAACAGCAACAACACTCACAGCCCTTGGCTGGCTGTAATAATTTAAACCTTCTTGTCGTAGGGCGAGCCGACTGGGGCATGCAACGACTGCTGTTGCAGATACTGGCTACCATGACCCTCATGGCCATGCTGCTGTTGATGATGATGGTGCTGGTGTTGCTGGTGCTGGTGCTGTTGGTGGTGCTGGTGGTGCTCGTGCTCGGATTCGTCATTCTCCTCGGGGTGATTGCGTATCCACTCCAGCGACTTCAGAATCGCCTCAGGAATGGGGGGTGGCGTGGGCAAGTGCTCTCCCTGTGGCTGGAAGCCATTCTCGTCGGCCGTGTAGGTCAACTGGATCAGTTGTCCCTCCGGGGTGTAGTACTGCGAGGAACCGGAGGCATAGTAACCGCCCACGCCCTGCTCCTGCTGGGCAATCCCATTCGAGGTCTCGAATTGGTAGTTGTAGTTGCCGTCCTCTGCCTTGAGTTCGTTTGTTAAGCTTCTAATCTCAGCATGAGCATCGGTGGGGTCCGAAAACCCGGAGCCGGATGCCTGGGCGGTTCCGAGGATGACGGCAGCAACAAGTACGACGAGCTGGGATTCGATTAGGGTTGTTAATTTAATGGCCACTTTTCGGGGCTTATATCCTTGAATGACTTACGATCTTTGACATTTTGCCTGGCTTAGGGGTTTTTTGAGGTTTTAGGTTTAGTTTGTTGTTTGAACCCTAAGAGCTAAACTGTGTTTGATGTCTGGTCAATGTCGAATGGCCGTCTTATATACGATGGAAATTTGTGGTGCCTCCAACGAAAGTGCAACCATTAACCCCGGGAATTGGGCAGCCGCTGGTCGAAATCATAAACTCCAAACTCGACCCGCCGACAGCTCGTCAAACGGCAGCCTCAATTATCGACACTCTTCACCTCCGATATGTAACTTTCGGTGGTGTTTTGTTGTTTTTTCAATAATCAAGTATAATTTCCATTAGCGTTTTACAGAGTTTCTTTTGCCGCTGGTCGAACCGCCAGCACTTTTACTCGAGTCTTTCGCTGGTTTTGGGCTATTTGATTTGGACATTTTGGCAATTTAGTGGCCACACTTAAACCATTAATTATACGTATCTTCGGTCGGAGCATTTTTCGAAATCAATTAAAAAATTTAAAATCAAGCGTGAAATTTCATAATCCTTTCATTATCCACAGACTTGTAATTCAAGACGAACGGAGCGCGCATTCAAATCACCCACTTTTGGGTGTAAGATGAGAAGCTCAAATTCATCGAAGTCATTAAAATTTAGCGTAAAGGTTTTATATTTTTTCGGTATCCATTGAAGAATCTTTTGCCAAACGTGAAGTCATCTTCTAAATGGTATCCGCAAATTTATGCAGGTCAGCTAATCGTTACTGAAGATCTCGAAAATCTTTAGGGATTCTTAAGTTTTACCGACCATCAAACAAAGCGCACCCAGCATGAGCACCAAACCTGCTTCACTTTACCTTCCACCATTCCGATGAGAGTAAAAGCCGCCCAGTTGGCTGTGGTCAGTTAGACTTTTCGTTAGACCATCACCGTCATCGCCAGCCAGACGAGTTTAAAAGACCCAGTTCGCCTCACCCAAAACTTGATTTATAACTTTGAACTTGGCGCTGGCAATTAATCTAAGGCCCGGCTCATCCATCGTGTTCAGAGTTTTGGTTGCTGGGCGCTTCAATCAAATCAATCTTGGTTATTATCGCTGAATTTGACTAGCATATCTCGGTGGAAAATCGAATACCACAAGCCCGTGAACATGGCCGGCCAAGTGTTGAATACAAGGGTAGAAAAAACATGCAAATTGAATCAGCATTTTATGATGCTGTTGGTTTGTGGGCAAAAAAGTGATTAAAAATCCATCAGCATATGTCCAGGCGGAGGCGATGACAGCGCCAGCGACACAAAATTCGAATATTTTAATGGCTGAAACTCAACTGCAAAATTCCATCAAAAAATATTCCGAATTCTAATTGAGTTGGCAAACAGAATGCCACAACGCAAAGTAAATTCACTTTGCCAAAGGAAATACAAATAAATTGGAAATAAATTTGCAATCGCTACATTTCGAAAATTTGCGGCGCCCCATTTCATTTCTCTCTATGACCCCGAAAATTTTTTACTCTTTGTAACTAACGGCCTGAAATTAGTATCGAATTTCGTCTCTTAAGCACGAAGGTCATCGCTGTCGCCGTCGAGTGGCTACAGAGTCAAAGTCTTTTCGAAAGTCGTTGACATTGTGGGTCGATTGTGGCTCCATATCAATCAACTTTATTGTCCAAACCCAACCCAGACCCGCCCAGCAGAGGCAATGCACCCGTGGCGCTCATTGTTACATCGGTTACATTTGGTAGTAGGGCCTTTGGGCTGGGTCCGAACTGGTCCAATGTCGCCGATACATATGCATATAAATGGCTACTAATAGAAAGCCCATATAATACGGATCCATAACCATTCGCCAGGGCTTTGATTGCCTGCAGCAGTTGCGGCCGAGCCGAGTATCCATTTCAATGCGCAGATTGAATTGCCAACGACATAAAATCAACGAACGAGTTCGAAATATCGAGCAATGCATAACCTTTGCATAAATGTATAAACAGGTCATAAAAACGGTCATCAAACACCGAAAGTCAACTAGCAGCGTCTCAGGCCCCGAAATTAGCCTACACGAATGTGAAATGTCACCGCCAAAATCAGAGCAAAACAAACCTCCACTGTGCGCGCATTATTAATAAGACAAACTAGTAGTAAACGGTGGCCAATAAACATGGCCGAGCATTATGGCCAGATCACAGCATGTCCGCCTACCTTCCAATCAAATCGGTAGGTCGACTTTGACGTAATGTAAATGAGCGACCAAATTTTGATCTTGAAAATGGAGGCAACCAAATCAAAACTTTAAAACGGTTTACATTCCCGAGAGATTCTTTTGAAAGAGACCTATTCCATAATACACTAGCTGCCCGATGAGCCAATTGTATTATTTGCGACTTTAAATTGAAATGTAAGCTATTCTATTCGGCCGAATTGCACACGGAGTTGAAATCAAATTTAAAATCGGTTCATAAGTTCAGGAGTCCATTGTCCTTAAACAAAGTGACACGTCCTTTTTTTATATATAGATTTATGATTTCGAAATCGCAAATTAAGAATTAATACAATAAACTTGTCAATCTGTTAAATTATGTGATTTATTTTTAACTTATTACCATTTTAATACGGAATCTGATATGCCTGATTGACCTTGAGTGGCTGTGGCAGCAACCCAGGAATTGGGTCAATTATTGCGAGACAGGTGATCAAACCGGCCAAGGGGCTTCGGCCTGGAACCACAACATTTTGCTCTCGATTCCGTTTTTTTTCCAGTTTACGTTTAATGCGCGGGAAGATGGATTGATGCGCTAATGGAGCGGGGCCAGTAACGGGCAATGGCAACTGCACTGCAGCCCACGAAATGTCCGTCAACTGGTTTAAAGCCCAGCAACTGACCGATTTTTTCGTCAACGGCAACAGCAACAAAAACTTAAAGTCGGCCGGCCAACCTAAGCCTGTTCGTCCGCTCCTCTGTGTCCTCTTAACGCGTGCGCTGCCACAAGGAAATGGCCAACGAGTCGTAACAACTTTTGCTTTCGGCCGAAGCCGACCAAGCGGCAGCCAGCGGACACCCGGTGCCCGGCATTAAAAGCCCCTCCCAAAACAAAAAAAATGACACAATAACTAACAAAAGCGTCGAAGATTCCGCCGACAACCCAAACTTTAAATACTCTTTGTTAAACTGGCGACAAGGATTTGCAGATTCCTTAAATTATATCAATTGGTTTGGTTAGAGATTTCAGGCTTTCTTTAATGGAAGCATAAAATAATGAAGACTTAGTTTTGGTATACAATCGGAATAATGAAAGCACATCAGCCCATCAAACTTAGGGACCATAAAGAGAAAACTCAAGAGAGCAGCATAAGTTGCTGCCTGTTGCCCCAATGCTTTTGGTTGGAGGCGGGGGAAGGAAGTTGAAGGGCCCTTGTCGGTCCCTTCCATAGTTGACAGGCTACACGTTTCGTAAAGAGCGTACACTAATCTTATGAGGGCAATTCTCGTCGTGGTCAGTTACCAGTTTTGGCTTTCTTCTTTTCCACTTAGAGATGAGGGCACTTGACTCACAGGAAAGTTAAGGTATCGATAATGAAGTTGGCTACCTGAAAACTGGACTAATCAATTTCGAAGCCATGATGTTCATTCAAATTAACTTGCTTGTTTTGACTTTGATTTCGCTATTTAGGGCTTTATAACTTAGCTCCCCCACTCTCCTGACATGTCGATAACCAACCTTGATACGCATGCATATGGATGTGGCTCGATTTATTTACGAGCTAATGGCAAATTTGTTGTCAATTAAGAGTGAATTTAAATTAATTGATTTCCTTTTTTTGGTAAATTGGGATCATTCAGATCGAAGCTTTTAATAATAAACTTAAAGAAAGAAAGATGGCATTAAAGTCCTTTGATCTGAACTATCATTTGTATGAAACAAGAGACCTTTTCGGCCATCACAATCTCCCATTTGGCAGCTGGTACGTGAGTCACGTAAACTGGCCGGGCTCACACCACCATTTATTTTCTTATCAATAAAGCCACTTGGCCGCATCCACTCTGGGCTCGAGTGCGTACTCGTTTTCAGCGTGGTTGCTGTTTATGTTGTAGATGTGTTTTCGGGAGTCAAACGCAGACGACGGTGAAGCAAGGTCGTTCATCTGCCCATGCCGCTTGGAGGCGACGTGACCGCCTGGGCTCCCTTGTGGGACGGATGCTTGGGTATGCGAATTTATTTTTAGGCCAGCGGTGGATATTTTTGCGGTATAATAAATGAATGTGTTGACCTAGACCACTAAAATTCTCAATCGATTTTTGAGTTTTTCTTGAACGATTTATTTTAAAAGTTTCGCAGACGATTTATTATGCCGCGAAAAGTTGAATTTTACCCTCCCTTACATTTCGCAATCGCATTCCGGTGCTTTGAACTCGTTTAAAGAGTATTTTGAATGTTTCTGACATTGCCATTAAGATCAAAAGGTTTTAATTTCATAAGGCATTCGGGGAAAATATTAATCTCCTTTATGGGGTGATTATATTTTGCGAATGCTTAGAAAGGTAGAGAAGAAAGGTACAAGGAAATAAAAATATATTTCATTATATCAAATACTTGAATTAAATTAGCTGTACGTAAATGAAATGGATTGATGATTCTGATAGAGTATTCAGTGTTCGAATGAGTGCACTTTGAGCTTGGTTTTTAATTAGTTTTTGGGGGTTGAGATTTTGAGTGACTCTTAGTCATCGCAGTTTAGATTAAAGTCAGACAGAAATAGCAACTTCCTATATTCCCACCAATTCCCGGCTTAATAAATCTTTATAATCTAATTCTATCTTTTAATTTGAATGCTAAAAAAAAACCCGAGACATTCTTAAATAAACCACAAAATATACGTCGTTTACCAAAAATTCCCATAGTGGGATGAATGCCCAGCCATTGATGAAAAAATGCTCTAATGAAATATCACCAAACCCCTCAGACTCAAATTGAGTTCCGCCAGACATACTCCCATGCCCAGGGGGTAGTACGTATCTGAATGAACATGTGTGCATCAGAGAGCATCGACATCGCAGGCAGCACCAAAATTTATGACCGAAAAATTGAGCGACGTGAATGGAAGAGACCGAGGGACCCCCCGCATCCATCGCACTGGTGACCACTGCTAGACAGAGACGGATGTTGTGGGCAGCTGGTGACGGGGACCAGTATACCAATGTTTTCAAGACCAACTTATGCTCAATGCTGCGAATTATAATAACAGATCTTGTTGTTGGGCTGCCCAAAAGTATTGGCAAGGCAAAATACTATAAATGCGCCAGCCTCACAATTCGGCCGCATTCATTCTCAACTTGAGGCTTTAAGAGACAACACGCCGCAGGACCAGCCATGTACAAGTTTGTAAGCCCTACGAAAGCCCTCGGCGGAGTTCCCACCTAATCGAATCGTTCGTTTTCAGTTCATTTTGATTGCCGCAGTTGTGGCCTGCGCCCTGGCGCGCCCGGATGCCTACGATGCGGCTGCCGAGACCAGAGACTTCAAGAGCGACCTCAAGGAGGACGGCAGCTACAACTATCAATTTCAGACTTCCAACGGGATAGCCCAGCAGGAAGCAGGTGTGGGCGGCTATTATGCCAGCGGCTCGTCGGCCTACTATGCACCCGATGGCCAATTGATCCAGCTGACCTACACAGCCGATGAGAACGGCTATCATCCAAGTGGGGCCCACTTGCCCACCCCACCGCCAATTCCGCCAGCAATTCTGAAGGCCTTGGAATACATTCGCACGCATCCCCATCAAGAAGACCGACAGGGCGCCGCTCAGCGGGCTCAGTACGTGCAGCCTCTGCAGCAGCAGCAGCAGAGATACCGACCTTTAAAGTTTTAAATGAATTTTAATCACCGTACCCTCCCACATAGCTTGTATGCTGTTCGCTTATCTCACAAACATTTCCAAAACAAGCACATCAAAACCCCAAAACGCAAACATCAACATCAGACAGAACACGAAGTGTGTACTACATGCAAAGCATCCAACATACAAATGAATCGAAAGCTGTGGCTAAAATAAACCTCATTCTGAAAACATTTGGCGTTTAACGCTTCTTCCAGGGGAGGAGGGAATTTGAATTTAAAGTGCGCTTTTCGTTCTTTTCGTTTAGCTTGGGAAAGTTGAGTGTTCAAACACTAAAGACAACGGAAGGCCTCCATTTGGCCTTTTATATACACCAGAAAGATACAAAACTTTAATTCAAAACAGAATAGTTCTGCGTGTGTACAAAGCACCCAACAGTTTGGGACTTATTCTTTTCATTTCATTAACACTCAAATTCAAATTTATGTTCTTAACTTTTACAGTGAAAGCCTAAATAGGTTGAGCAAATATGAAGTTAATTAACAGATTCAACAACAAATCCATTTGTTACCCCCGCATGTCTCAGGAATATTTGTATATCTCAGGATTCCTATGGAATTGTCATAAAAGGTAGCTGATTCCTCAGTTTAAATCCCAGACAAGTAAAGTGCATTTAGAGTCCGATTATTATTTCTCTTCCTTTACAAAACATTAATTTATATGAAAATTCGACACCGAATAGTTCTATACAAAGAACTCAACAGTTTGGGACTTATTCTTTTCATTTCATTAACACTGAAAATCAAATTCAGGTTCTTAACTATTCCAGCCATTTACTTCACAGTGAAAGTCTAAATAAGTTAATCAAATACGAAGTAAATTAACAGGATTATTTGTGTACTTGGGGTTCCCTATGGAATCGTCATAAAAGGTAACCGATTCCTTAGTTTAGATCCCAGACAAGTGAAGTGCTCTTAGAGTTCGATTATTTTTGATTACTCCTCCTTTACAAAACTTTAATTCATATGAGAATTCAGACCTTCGACACCGAATAGTTCTGTACAAAACAACCAACAGTTTGGGATAACACTCAAAATCAAAGTTAGGTTCTTAACTTTTCCAGCCATTATAGGCTATAGGTTAATGAAATACGAAGAAAATTAACAGATTCAATTCAACAAAACCATCTGTTAGCCTATCATGTCTCAGGAATATTTTTATACTTGGGATTCCCATAAAATTGATATGTAATATAATATTGATTGTTCTTCTTCCTTGCATTCATTGTTTCTTAAGTGCAGTCATTAAAACAAATCAATTCAACAGAAGTTCAATTCGCAGCTCATAAAAGTCTGATCGGTTGTTTTATTGGAATGACCATCTGCGGACTTACAGACGACGATGGAATCGAAGATTTTTAGCAAAGACTGTTTAGCCAAAATCGCGTGAATATTCACACCGGGCAATCATTCATCGCTCATCAGCATAAAGCATAAGAAATTCAACCCACTCAGGTATGGAGAAGAAATATTATCGATGCTTAAAATGCGACCCCAGAACGAGTATGCGTGTGATTTTTTTGGTGGCAGGCGAATCTAATTTGGGTGTTGTAGAAAACGAGACTGAATAAAATGAATGCATAAAAATTGAGAAATATGATTTAAATTTATAAAACATTGGAAGAGCAAGCTTTATTGTTTAATTTGTTCCATTCGAAAACGAGTTTGGAATCGGAATGGCTTTGAATTTGCATAATTCATGTCATGGATTCATTGTCATGGATTTTTTCCTTTTCATATCGATTATTTATTAATTGTGGGCTGTCGAATGTGTGACGCGCTCAGGTCCAACTTGACGAATCAAAGTGCAATTTGTAGTTTCCCTCACTAATCTACCCATAAAACAGGGCTATAAAAATCCTAAAAGCCGATTAAGAAATATTCGAGATTATCATCTTTTCAAGAGCAGAAGCTGCAAAATCGGTCGTTTGCATCATTCATTATTTGATTAACAGCAAAAAGCCAAAACTTGATTGCACTGTCCGCCGAGTCAATGAAATGAGTACTGCTGCGACTCCCTCAAGGTCGGATTATGTCGGCTTAAAAGAGATCTATGTTCTGGGTGGTTCCTTGTTCTTATCATCCCGTGGGCAGAGAGTCCCATAAAACAAACCAGTTCAGTTTGAAAACCACAAAGGTGAGAAGATTAAGTGATGCGTCCCCCGATAGTTCCTAGGCGAGGTCGACTTAGTTAGCACTTGGGAACGAGTTAATCCTGTTTCGACAGCCGATCTTAATTAGGTATTAGTTGAATTTAATGGCCCAATTTGTTAAGCGCACACATGCCGCCCATCCATCCAACCACGCGATAGGAAACGGTATGGGGCCGTCCTCCTTTCTGCGACTGGCCGACCCGATAGTCGGCTTTAAGCCGGCCGAGTGGACCCATAAATTATGCTAAATTTGTACAATTTAAAATGCATTTGATCGAATTTGCTCGCCTCGGCTTTGTGGTGGCGCTGGGTGTGCCCGGGGCTCTCGACATTGACATTGCCGCATGTGGTCATGCTTTCAACTTGATATTTTAGCTCGGTTTATTGGTGGTCGCTCCCCGATTGGCCCGGGGCTCAAGTTCCCTCTCCGCTTTCGGTGGTGAAGACCGACTGCTCTGCAGCAACCAAACGCGCTCTGGTTTGTTTATTTGGGCTTTTTGTTTTTGTGGCCAAAGCCCGAATTTTTTATTGTTATTGAGATTAATTTCCTGCCGCTTTGCGTAAAAGTTGTTTTGGAGCGAACGAGAATCTCAAGCCCGGGCGTCGGTTTTACAGTATAAAATAGTTGGCAATCCACAGGCAGTTCAGCAAACTAATTGGTCTCTCCGCCCAGTAAACACAGCCCCACCTGCAGCTCCAACATGTTCCGCTTGGTAAATCCCCAAAGGACTAACACATATCCCCATCAGCATAACGAATCCCTTTCCCTCTTCACAGCTTATTATTGCCACCCTCGCCGTCGCCTGCTCCGCAGGCCTCACCACCTTCGGCAAGTCCTACCGCAATCCAGACGCCGACGCATATGTCACCAAGCAGGGCAGCGATGTCCAGGGCGATGGCCACTACAACTACAACTACGAGACGAGCAACGGCGTTGCGGCCCAGGAGTCCGGCTTGGGGGGCCATGCGGTGAGTGGTAGCTACTCTTGGCCCACGCCCGAGGGAGAGATCATTCAAATCTCGTATGTGGCCGATGAGAACGGCTATCGCGCTGAGGGCCCACATATCCCTACCCCACCACCAATTCCTGAGGCCATCCTGCGCTCCCTGGAGTACATCCGCACCCATCCTCAGTACGAGGAGCCTCAGCAGCAGCACCGCCAGCAGGCAGCATTCGGTCGCCCCGCTGCCCGTAAATCCTTCTTCCATTAATCCTTTAATTCTGCGCATTCAAATGTAAGCCGTCCCCCAATCGTTGGGTGTATTGGCACTTCAAAAGCTTTACTATCGATTATTAGAAAAACACCAACAAAAATATATAACTTAAAAAAAA
>JBAMCP010000800.1:0-35859 GCA_037075105.1 Lissocephala sabroskyi
GAGTAAACAAGGTTCGATTTTTGTTTTACTTGCTGCTGCCGTTGCTGCAAATCACTTGAAGTTGGATTTTCGCGTCTTTTTTTATATCGAGGCAATTGCATTTTTCCCACCGCATATTTCTTTACTTCGGGTGGAATTCTATGGCCGCCACAAGGATTTCAATTAAATTGTTTTATCATCCAACGGGTTGTATATTTGTATGAGGCGGCACATGCAACGTAGTGTCACCGCGGAGCCTCCCGAGACACACACACACAGAGGAGGCACGGCCACAAAATTACACACGCACACACACACGCTCGTTGACGCTCGCTTACGTTACGCACTTGCTCTGTGGTTGTTGTTGTTGTTACGTCGAGGGCTGCTGGTGATGTTTTTTAATCTATGCTGGTTGTGTGTGTGTGTATTAAAATTTAGTTATTTTAATTAACCTTTGCAACTTTGTCGTCGTTGTTGTTGTAGCGGGGCATTAGCATTTTTGTTGTTGTATTTTATTTTATTTTTGATCAGCACAACGCGACGCAGAGCGGCGGCTGGTTGCCTGCCCCGATGACAACGTGCGGGATAACTAGAAACTGAGACGGGCGTGCGTGCGAGCCACAAGCCTTGTCTTTGACCACTCGGGGCGCTCCGTGGCTGTCGCTGTGTGTGCCTGCGCTGCTAACCGATTTTCCTCCTGTTTGGTGAATTTTCTCCAAGTTTTCCGATGCTTTTTAGGGGGATAAAACTTTTTGCATTGCTATTTACAATATATGCCAAATATTGGCCACAACATTGGGTTAATTAATTGTGCACGCACAGTTTTTTATTTTGTGGTTTTAAACAAAATATATTGCTTTTCACTAGCGCTGAAATTTTTTTTCTTGGCGTTTTGTACAAAATTTCTAGCGTTAATTTACACGGTGTACACGGCTGACACACTCTTTGTAACCGCACACGGGATTAATTTAATATTTTTATTAACTCATTAGCATATTATAGCTGCAGTTGCGTCGTGTTTTTGTTGTTTATTTTGTAAAAAAATCTTCGTAATTATAGAAATTCCACGAACAATAACAACCGCCATTTGCATTCGCCTTTAGTGGTCGCCATTTTTATTTTCCAGCCAGTGATGTCCACCTACCTCAAGTCGGGGCTGCCACACCGCAAATTAGCAGAGCTGCAATGAAAATGTTAATCAGGGTTGATTTTTGGAAACAAATTTTTTAATTTCTCTAGCCCTACGAGTTATATGCAGTACGAGTGTTAAATAATGTTAGAAAAAAATCGGCAGAAATACCCAAGGTCCACTTTAAGTGTCCACTGTTATCAAGGGTTTTACACCGACCTCCATGTTTTCGAGTCCCACCGATTAAAGCAAATTTTATTTAGAAAATATTATATTAATTTTTCTTTTTTTTGCTCCTGATTCACGAGCTTACAAGCAAAAAATAAACAAAAATACACTTTGAGAGTCCACTGTTAACTAACATTTTACATTATATTGCAAACTTAAAAAGCTTGTTGTATTGACAAGAGAATTGCATATAATTAGCACAAATTTATGTGCTAGTTTTATTAAAAAATCTTGAGTTTAATGGCCGCTGTTAAATAACAGGCAGCTGGAGCTTAACAAAATCCGAGTTGAATAAATTTCGATTACTCGATTGTTAAGCGAGAAACTCTTTGGTTACCAAGAGCTGTCGCCTTTTGCTTGTGTTAGAGTTGTAGCACGACTAAAATCCCCTGCCCCTCTCCAAAGCACCCGTGGGCAATTCATCGTCGTAAGTCGAGCAAATGTGAGTAGAAAATTTTGGCATTATTTAAATTTCTGCTAAAACTGCTTTGAAACGCAACTATTTAAATTGAAGTTAGTAATTAAGAAAGAATACAGTTTCGTGTACGCAATGTGATATGTGATTGTGTTGTTTTTCCAACCATTTGAGCCCCACAAATTACGTAACTTTTTTCCTCCCTCTAGTATTCAGAATGACCAACGCTCCAGCAACCTCCGGCTCCAGCGTCGCTGGCCCAGTCCTGCGCGGCCTCCACAATGGCACCATCAAGAAGAACCTGGCTGTGGCCCTCGGCCTCACCGCCATCATCACAGTCGCCTTCAAGATTATGGTCAACGATCCCAAGAAGGCTGCCTACGCCGAATTCTACCAGTAAGGAAATTGGGAATTCATAAAAAATCAATAAATTTTAAACGATTTGCTTTTGCAGGAAATACGATGCCAACAAGTCATTCGAGCGCATGAAGGCCGCCGGCCGTTTCCAGTCCTGCTAAAGATCAGGACGAATCCTCGTCTTTATAGTATAAATTACAATGTTGCTTTAAAGTGTAAATGTTTTGAAAACTAAATAGATTTCAAGAGGAATTTGTTTAAGTGTTTTTCCTTTAACGCGAGTGAGTCTGGAGTTTTCGTTTTTATTTATTTACAAACTTAAAATAATCCACATAACAAACACAAAATTTTACACCATAAATATTATAAATTCCTCTCGAGCGAGGCTCTTCTAAAATCGAATAGCAAAATCCTTGTAATCCAATCGATTCAGGTTGCCCTGATTGCGCAGCTCACAGCGCTCGATCTGACATCCCGGTGAGCCCTCGCTGGACAGCCAGGCGATCCTGCCACCCAAAAAGAAGAAAAAACAATTCAAGGAAGTTTGAAGGAGCCTGAAACTTTGGCCTACATTTTGTCGACCTCCTCCTTGGGCCCCTGCATCTTGCCCACAATCGTGCCCTGTTTGCTGTTCTTCACCCAGCCCGTGATGCCGGCTTTGCTGCAGCGATCGCGCGTGTCCTTCGTGAGATAGCAGCCTGTATTTATAGCAAGCAAAGGCGGTGAAAACAAAGCCAAGGACGGCATCAAAGTAACGAGCTACTTTTTGTTATTTATAGCCATCAAATTTCATCTCGAGCACCTTGAGTCTATGATATTTCGCGGCTTACCTTGGACATGGCCAAAGACCTCAAACTCCAGGCTCACCAGCTGTCGGATGTCCGGCATTCCCATGTCCCTCGATTAACCCAAAAACTGCGCACTTTCCTCTACCGATTATGTAAAGTTCTTGGGGACTGAAGTATGTCAGCTGATTGGGCTCTTGGCCAATTTAAATATGGAGCTTATTTTCAATACTCCAGTTGAGAGTTTTTTTTGGGTTTCTCTCTGATAAATTTGGTGGGTGGGGTTGCTTTATCGGCGGTGATCTATTTTGAAATGCGTATTTTCCGAAACGTTTTGGGCTTTTCAGCAAACCGTCGCAAATTTCAAACTAAAATGCCAAGTTTCTTTCAAATTGGCCCAGTGCTCAGCATATCAATTGCTTTCTCGTTTGCCTTTCCGATTGCCGAGCATTTATTTTAGCGTTTCGCTTGCTATATTTTCCTCTTTCTTTTCGATCTTACTGCCGCCGAGTCAAAGACAAAAACCGAGACGATCTGATCGACTTTCAAATGCGCTACAATGAAAGATCTATTAAGAAAGATCTCGCAGAAGACTTTAAGGAATAAATAGATCAACCGATATTCTTATGAAAGAAGTAAATTCTCCCCTTTAAAGTCGCATATTTCTAGAGGCTTAGGATTGAAAAGTTAAGCGCTCAGGCTTCTTGAAACTGAACAGCGGTGTAAATTACTTTATAAGGAATAAATAGAAGCTCCGTAATTTTTATGAAAGAAAGCAAATCTTCCATATAAAGACGCATATTTCTAGAGCTTAAGGAAACACAATTTCAGCGCTCAGGATTCTTAAAACTGAACAGCAGGCTAAATCTATACATCTATATATCTATCTTGTATATAAAAAGTACGTGTCCAAATGTTAAACTATAATGGGCTCCTGAACTAAAGAACCTATTTGAAATATGATTTGCACACCGTGTGGAATTCGCCCCAACTCAAAAGATAGGATAGCGGCAATGGCAGTAAAGAGAAGAAGTGGTTGAGATTTAAAAAATCTAAAGTTTCCTTAAATAGTACGACGAAATATTAATAATGAAGGGTGGGTAAAATCGGTAACGGAATATATAGCTGAAACGGCCCTTCTTATGGCCGATAAGTAATAAGTAGACCGTCGGAAATACTTATATAAGAATTTAAATTCTACCCTATAAAGATCAGCACTCAGGATTCTTAAAAACTGAACAACAGGATAAATTACTTTATAAGTAATAAATAGACCGCCCGTAATTCTTATAAAAGAAGTCAATTCTCCCCTATAAAGTGGCATATTTCTAGAGGTTTAGGAAGGAGAATGTCAGCTCTCCGGATTCTTAAAACTGAAGAGCAGGGTAAATTACTTTATAAGTAATAAAAAGACCTTCCTTCATTCTTATATAAGAATTGAATTCTACCCTATAAAGTGGTTTATTTCTGGGGAATTTCTTTGACCGGCAATTTGAGGAATGACAAGTTCAGCGCACAATTTGGCGGCCGACCTCAAAGACTATCCCACATTATTTATTAGGTATTTACAATTGTTTATTTTTATTGAAAGCGAAATTTCAATGTACAAGGTTCTTTTTTTCGGGGAAGGGCCCATTGCACTTTCCGGAGGGAAATTTCTCAGACCTCAACCGAATTTTCGACCGATTTTGCAAGCGCCCCCGTGTGTGTGTTTAAGTATTTTGAAATAAATTTAAAATTAAGTTTACGGTTAATTTGTTAAAATTACATTAACACCTAACGACTGTTGTGTGTGTGTGTGTGTGTGTTTGATTGTCCTAAACGATTTGTGGGGCGGTTGTGTGCGATTTCTCAATGAGGCTGCTCTGAGCCTCTTTGTCCTTCTCGAGATGCTTAGTGAGAGCCACATGATCCGTTTTCAGGTGGTAATATTGCGGCGGTGGCGTCTGTCCGGCTTTGGTGGTACAAACCACCTCCGATTTCTTGCGGCGCTCGCGCAGGAAATGCAGGCGCACATAATTTATGGGAATGTCGACGCACTCGGCGCCCGGCCCATCGGCATCGATGAAGACCCCGCGCACCAGAATCGAATTAGAGCACTTGATGGCCGCCAGCAGCAGGAAGGGAACCAGATGGGTGATCCAATAGCTGAGTATGCGGTCATCTGGGGGGGAATCCGCGGATCAGTAACGATTGATTGGTTGCTTTGGAGGGACGGCCTTACCCGGATAGAGATAGACGTCTAGGAGGTTCCAGATGCCGCGCCAGGCATTGACGGCCCCGAAGAAGGTCATGAAATAGTAAATATCGCAAATGATGAGCTTCAGGATGCCATTGATGCGCCGGCAGACATAACGCATCAGCGGATGGATGACGAAGGTCACAAAGACCGTCAGGTAGCCAATGAGCTGGGAACAGAAACCACTTTTAAGGATCGAGTAAGACAAAAAGCCTGTTTAGCCTACCAGCGAACCCCAGGAAGACTTCGCCTTGTCGTGGGGGAAGAGCGTCAGGTCGAAAATGCCCCACAGGCCGCGCCAGACGATCACCACCAGCGTGCCAATGACAAAGACCGAGAAAAGTGTGTCCAGCACATAGAGACCCGGTTGATTGAAGCCCTGAGGGTATAAAAGGATTCAAAAGGACTTCCTTGCAGCTTGAGTTTCATCCAGCCTACCGGTATTTTGAACATGGTGTCCACCTCGAAGTAGTCGCTCTTGTGGTCCATGGTGACGGTGTAGGGGGCCGCGCCGAGATTCCTCATGGTCCTGGTGGCCAGCAGGAACATCAGGCCCACCGCTGTGACCACGGAGATGATCAGGAGAGAGTCCACGCTGGTGAGCCAGTCGCATAGAAGCCAGGAACCCCGCCACATATTCACACACACAATGCCAAAGCAAAAGGTATACAAGCGCGAGATTACATAATACGTCAGCCTCCTTTTGTCCGGATGTATGTGATCCTTGAAGAAGTTCTGCGTAATCGTGAACACAAAATGCCCCACACCCCCGATCAAGAACGAGGCCAGCGCCGACATAGGCAGGCTCTGGGGGAACAGCAGCACCCCCATCAGCTCCCAGGTGCCCCGCCAATAGGCAATCACGCAGGGAGCCACCACAGCGCAGGATATCACCATGTCCAGCAGCTCCAGCAGCAGCTCGTGAAGATTCTTGCGTGGCGCCTCGGCCAGCTTGAGGTGGGGCTGCTGGTGGTGGTGGTGGTGATGGAGGTGGGGATGCTGCAGGGGCGCTAAGCTGGGGTTGGGATGTGTGGTGAGCTGGGCGGGCAGGAGAGGAGCTGAGCCGTCGGCGGCCATCGGCACGGCCGTTGTGGTTTTTTGCTCCATGGCAGTTGTGTGTGGATAATTTGGTTTAATTGCTGGTAATTTGGCGCTTTTGGTTTGGCCTTCAATCCTTTTAAATTCCACACAAGAATTTTTTTAATATTTTTCTATTTTTTTTAGCTGCTGCGCTCTCAACTTGTCAGCTTCGCTTTGAAACTGTTTTTGCTTGTGATTTCGCGGACTGCAAATGTTGTCATTGTCACTGTCCCAGCCGCCGTTGCTCTCTCTCTTTGTCGCTCTCTCGCTCGCTCTCTTGCTCGGATGTACCGTTGCACTATCTGTGGTTTTTGTAAGCCGAACTGATCCACTTTATTCTGGTCGTTTCGGTTGTATAATCCAGTTGGTAATCCTTATCGGTCCTTTGCCACTGGACTCTGCAATATTCAAAGAGATCATCAAGTATCCCTCGGGGGGAGGTTCCTTATCAATGTTGAGATGGTTTTATAAATGATCTCGGCGCGCGGTTTATTGGGCTGTTGACTTGTGTGTTTTGGGCATGAAATAAATCTGCTTATAGATAGGCTTGTTTGGGGATCTGACCCCGATAAGACAAACCCAAAAGTAGACTATAAAAAAGTAAAAGTTCAATGTGTTTGTCGTTTTTCAGGTGATAAGACGACGCTGAGTTTATTTCTCTCAATTGAAAGTGATGATCGTCGTCTCTCTCGTCTCTCAAGTACTTAATAGATTCAATTTAGTAACGGGGCGCGAGTCACAGACACTTTGATTAAAAGTTAAGAACCCCCAGCGAAAGTGCCCATTGATGTGGGGGCGTTTAATTTCAGGGGCAAATTTCCGCTAATTACTCACTAATTTGCGCGGCGCAGGATGTTTCTGATTTCGCGATAATTAAACGTCTCTCTCGTCTGTCCGTCTGTCTGTGTGTCTGAAGGTCTGTCGGTTGCAGAACTGACATTGCATTGGGGGTTCCGTTCGCTTGTTTGGGTCAAGCGCATTTAAATCAAAGTGCTGACGGTAAATGGACCAACCGCTGGGCCCAGCAAGACTTCCTCGTTTACTCGCGCAGGCAATCTAACAAAATTGAGCCCACCCCACCCCCTGGAAAACGCACTCGTTTCAAGATCAAATTATGGGGCAGCTTTTGGCCAAATCTTGACGAGGTTCCGGCCTCGGTCTCCCCCCGCTTATTGTACTCCAATTAGCCTTGCTAATTGACAGAGAACGGGTGACGGCAATTCAAATATTTCAATTGACTGTCCCGACTTTTGCGTCCGTTGCAGTCTCCTTCCCCCCACCCTACCCCCCGGTCGCTGGCTAATTAGATTTGTCAATACGCTCGTGTCGGTTTAGAGATATTTTCAACCATAATCATAACCGGGGCGCACATTCTTATCACTTGTTTGCCTGCCCATTTTATTGGTCCCGTCTCAGCTCCACTTTGGCTGGGGGGGTCTTTGGAGTTTAGTGTGCTCATTTAATTACCGACTTGTGACTTTTTTACGGTTCTGCTTAATTGGATTTAAAGCATTTTTCTAGCTCGTTTTTGCATTTGCATTTCGACTGGACTAACATTAGCAGGGATTTTATTAACGCTGGCTTATTGTTTGGTTTGCCGGGCAGTTTGCCGGCCTCATTAGTGAGTCTGCACGGGGGTGAGTGTGTTAATGCTGTCAATGCCACACGGGTGATAAGATCCAGCAAATAAAGATGACACATCAAATCCAAACTCCCCTCAAAACGACCAAAATAGTTCAATCGGAGAACTCGTTAGATTGATAACTTCAAACGATTAATCGATGATGGGAAATCTCAAAGGAAAGAGTTAAGAGAGGCAGACTTGGTTTTGGGCAACTTTATAAGGATTAAGTGGAGATAAAAGAGACAAACAGACAATTGAGTAATTGCGGAGAAAGACAGAAGTTAATTTCCCTTAAAAAATGATGCTAAGATCGTCAGATTAGTGAGCTGAAGATGACTGTACTTGCAGTCGGATAGAGGACTCAACTTGGCTGTCTGTGACTTTAACCAACACTGGTTAAATTACTAATCTTCCAGTTTCTTATGATAGTCGAAGAGAGAAGTAAATTTGTCTCTCAGAGACGTTAATCAACACTGACAAAATGACAAAATCTGCAACTTCCTATGACAGTGGGACAGAGGACTAAGCTTGGCTGTCTGAGACGGTAAACAACACTGGTTAAATTACTGATCTTTCAGTTTCCTACGACAGTCGTACAGAGGACTACACTGGATGTCTGAGAGGTTAATCAGCACTGACAAAATGACAGAACCTGCTGTTTCCTAGTACAGTCAGACAGAAGACCAAACTTGGATGTTTGAGACATTAATCAACCCTGGTATTAATCAACCCGAACCTGCGACTTCTTCCGATAGTCGGATAGAGGACTAAACTCGCACGTCTGGGGCATTAATCAACACTGGTAAAATGTCTGTATCTGACAGTTTCCCACGACAGTCAGACAGAGGACTAAACTTGCCCGTTTGAAACCTTTATCATCACTGGCAAAATTACCCCTTTTTCAGTTTCTTACGACAGTCGGAGAGAGGACTAAACTTGCCCATCTGAGACGCTAACCAACACTGGTTAAATTACTGATCTTTCAGTTTCCTATGACAGCCGGACAGAGAAGTAAACTTGCATGTTTCAGACGTTAATTAGCACTGACAAAATGGCAGAACCTGCAGCTTCCTACGACAGTCACACAGACGACTAAACTAGCCCGTTTGAAACGTTAACCAGCACTGGCAAGAAAGCCGAACCTGCAGCTTCTTACGGCTAAACTTGTCTGTTTTAAACCTTAATCAACACTGTCAAAATAGCTGATCTTTCAGTTTCTTAAGACAGTCAGACAGAGGACTAATCTAGCCTGCCTAAAACGTTGACCAACACTGCCGAAAATGCAATAAACAATGAAATGCGATTTTTGTATGTTTACCGCTCAATGTAACGCTCTTTTAGTGGATCGCTGGTGGGGAAGTGCGTGCTCCCAAACACACACACTCTGGCACACACTCACACACACTCAGGCACACACAACGCGTCGGCTGGAGAAATGAAAACAAACGCCAAACAAAACGGACGCGCGTGTGGGTGAATTTGTTTTCGTTTCGTTGTTGTTGTTGTTGTTGTTGTTGTAACGCACAACACGACGTCGCGAATCGGGGAAACAAAAAAAAATCTAATCACTAACACTGCGGTGGGTTGTGTGTGTGTGTTTGTTTGTGGGGGGGTAGCCTAAATTAAAGAAACATTTATTTGATTTAATTCAAGTTTACGCAGCGGCTCTAAAATTAGCCGAGCGAAATTTTTCAACACTTTTTTTTCCCCTTAACGGGATCGAGAAGCTAATTAGGTTAAACCGCAAAGAACCGTTTGCGCACACGCACCGGAAGTTTAATGCACAAATTACCGTTTCAAACCGTTTCGGCAGCGGGCAGCGGTGGCGGAGGCTGAATCGATGAATGCGCGTACGCGACTTTTGCCGCTATTATATATACTTATAGAAATCGGTGTGACGACACACACACACACACACTGACACGTTCGGTCAACGGTCGTGTAATCTAGTTGAGCTGTGTGTGTGTGTGCGCGGCCCAAGTTGTTTGAACTCGGTTTCGGACTCGGGACTCGGGACCCGGAGATTTTTGCGCGGCTGTGGTTGTCGTTGTTGTTGTTGTGGTTGTCGCAGGTCGTCGGTCGATCGGTCGGTCGGTCGATCAGTCGTCGGTGGGCGCAGAAACTCAACTGGACTCATGGTGATATGAATTTTGGCAGAGGCCCTCCCACGCGGCGCTGAGTGAGCTTATCAATTCACCGAGATTTGTCAGGGGGTCGCGAAAAGCTGAGCTTGGATTCCAAAAGCGTTGGAAAAGTTTCCTAAGTTCGCAATTATGTTCTTTTGCTGAACAGCTGACAACACTGTCAGGGTAGTCGCTTTGGATTGTTGAGATATTTTCGAGATCGTTATTACATTTCCGGCATTCAGGTTCCTTAAGTGAATTATACAATCCAACGTATTAGAGGGAGCCCACAAAGTTTGCTCATTAACATTTCCTTGCATTTCCCAGTGATATTGAATTTTGCACTTAATAAAATCGCACTTATAAATATTCATAAATTTTGTTTTCTTACTTTTTGCATTCGTCTGGGAAACTAGTCTAGTCCGGTCTACGACGCAATCTCGGCCCGGATCCCATCTGACCTGAGATAACTTTCGCCCAACAGAGTTTTTCGTTTTGATTTGTAATTCAAGTGTGAATATAATTAAGGAATTAACAAAAAATTAACAACATTTCCATATTTCAACAGCAATTGTGCTAGACAATCAATTGAGTTTATTAACTGATTGATTCTTGATTTATCGGCTAATCTTAATTTCAATTTCCAAGCGAATAAACAGAATTTCCATAATTCCCCGGCTCTCCCCACAGATAAGATAAAAGAGGAACTTTATACATATTATTCTCTTGATAAGAAGTGTTGAGTTATTTTTTCATTTAATTTGAATTTAATTCAAACGACCCTGAAATCTCTAAATAGATTCTCCAAAAATAACCCGCCAATATCAGTAATTCCGATTGCCTATAATTGCGTAAATTCCCCTAACTTTCAGTATCTTCTTCCATCCCTGAAGAGTTCTATTTATAAGGAATTATCGGTAATCAATCAGAAAAAAACTGACCTACCGAAACTTCAAGTGGACTTCGATTTTTGGGGGAGCAACGAAATAAATTCGGTGATATTCAAATATCATTTGACACACATTTAAGCTGTTGACAGTTTAACCAAAAATTATGCATATTTGAAAAATAAAAATGATATAAATTTCCACTGGCGAAGGGCAACAAAATACCAAAAATTACCGCGTCATCGCTTCGTTGCCAAATTTGCTTATTTATAATGATTTTATTGGTTTCGTTTTAGGGGAGATTTTTTTGTTTTTAAGCTTCTTATAATTTCCATTTACATTTAATTAAACTAACCGGCCACACGCACGGGGAACTTCCTCCTTTGACATCGAGCGCCCGACTGGGGATTGGGCCATTTGAACGGGCTTATCAATTAGCCGAGGCGATAAGGCTTAGAAAAAACAAAAAAGACTGAGAGGAATTTTACTTTACATAGACAAAATCAACTCGCCGCAGACTGATTAGGAATCAATGATTCGTTCCTAACCGACTTAAAATACGTAATTTTCCGCTTTCGATTTTCGGAAAGTCGCGCGCTCTTTTCTTTGGATTTTGGCTAGAAATTCTCAGCAGCAGGAGCACAAATTTATAATCAGTTCGACGAGTGTAAAGCTGGCAACGAGTTTTTTAAGTACGGGTCATAAAAGATTTGGGTAAATGAGCCGGGCGACTGTCTTATCAGCGAGCGATTTTTGTCGCGCTGAAAAACACGCGCGCGCGTTTTTAAACGCTAGGAACGAATTTTATGCGCGTTAGAAAGAAAATTTTTTGCATACGTTTGCATATTATTAATTTTAATCAGGCTTGGAAATAAGCTTTATTAAATAAGAGATTTGGTAATATTCCTTGACAAAAAGTGTTATATTATAGAATTTTCTAAATAAACTTCGAAACTGCCAAACGCTGGGTTTTAATTTTAAAAAAAGCCAATAAAATCTTAAGATCAGGAAAAAAACCTTTAACCCTTTTTTCTGCACTTGTCTTATTGCCACTCCCAACCGCCCACGACTCACACAGAATCCACCAACAAAAACCGCAAGCAATTCCCCCCACCCTTCGATTTTTAAAACGCAATAACAAGAAAGAAGAAGCACAAAAGAAAAATACAAAATTCTTGCACTTACCTTAAATCCCCGCCTGATCGCCCGAACATTTGTTATTAATTTATTAATTCTACACTCGCACTTAAAAAAAACAGACACCAAAACAAAAAAACAAAAAAAGTCATTTTTAAATCACGAAATTCGCCAAATGCACGCACTAATACACGCGCAATTTACCCTTAGGGCTCCGCGCGCTCACACACATGCATTTGCGCTGTGGTGAAATTAGAAAAATGCGGCGCATTTAAATCGAACGCAAATGTTTGGTTGCCGCGATCAAAACATTTCCACTCGATGCTCGGGGCATTTCCGTTAACGTTTTCCACCACGACGTACATTTTCCACATAATTAAATGCATTTAAAACGCATTTAAATTGCACGAACGAAGGGCTTTCTTTGCCGGCCGGAATGACACTGGCGCCCATAGCGGTAAAAAATTGACAGCAGTTCTTTGTTTTCAAGTTCTGCTCTCTCACTCGCACTCACGCTCGCTGACGTTGTAAGCGATCCTAATTGGCGCCTTTGTTAGTGTTGGCCAGTAGACAACAGACGGACAGCCAGAATACCCAAACCAATAGAAAACGATGGGAAATGAAAAATTAATTCGATTAATATCAAACAGAACTAAAATTGGTCCACAAATAAAGGAGAAAATTAAAATATTCGAATTTCGGCCCTCGGCAAAAACTCCGCTTATGTCAATTAACCGCAGGCCTGGCAAAGGCGGCTGAGGGTCGGCAACGTAGAGCAGACTCACTCGAGTGGCTTGGGTTCAATTCCTGGACGAAAGAGATTTTATTTAATTTTTTTTTTTTTAATTTAATTTTTTTTTCTTCTTTTTTCTAATTCAGTGGCTCTTTTCTATAATTTTTTAAGTTTTTATACTTCTCAGACTGTTTTTGAGCTCGAACTGAAAAGTAATTTTTAAATAAAATGCTCATTTTTTATTTTAAATTTTTAAAATGTCTTTTAGGTGATTCGTGTGGAAAATACCTTTCATTTGATACCAATATCGCCTATATCCCCGATAAAAATTGAAAATGTTTTATTTTTGGCCCAAAAAATGACCTCAGAATGGAATCAAATTTACGACGTCTTCTTTGAAATTGAAAGTCAGCCCGAGGATATGGGTTCAAATCCTGGGCTAGGAATTATTATTTTTAATGCATTTCCTTAGGTTTTTGTTGTTTTTTTTTTTATTTAATAGTTTTCCAAAAACCGCCAGCAGTTAAGAGCACCCAGTTTAAAGACTAAGTACCTTTAGTAAGGGTTCCTGATCAACTATTATTGCTTTATAAAGTTTAACCAACTCCAATCTTTAGGCCACATATATCCAATCCAATCTTTAGGCTCCCCTTCACTGGGAATATAGAACCCCTTATTGAAATCCCTTTCAGATTTTGGTTTTTAATTATTTTTATTACATTTTTATCCACAATATTCATGAGGTTCTTCCGCGACTCTTTAGTGCCTTAGATCGCTTCAGTTTCTCCTCGTATTTTCTTTTCTTAAACATCAATAACAAATCTGAATGTTGTACCGTGCGAATGAAGTTCGTTTCATGCGTGATAAAAAACTACAAACTGCAGACTTAAAGCTACAAATTAGAAAAAAAAATATACACTAAAATATAATGCGTGTGTGTGTGTGGGTGTGCGACATGAAACACGTACGATATTTATATATATGGAGATATATAATATTTGGTAAGTTTGTGAAAGGATCGATAACCGATCCGATCCATAAGGAATGTATTTTTGCTCCTTCGCCTCTCCGCTGCTGGTGGTTGGGTGATTGGTTAACTGCCAGGAATCGCAGTGAACTGTGGCCGACAATTTTGGACCTGGGCGTCCACAGATCCTGCAAGACAGCAGTTTCAATATCCTCATCACCAAGCAGCAGATCTATATCCATGTGCGCTTGCTTATGTGCCGGGGTTTTTTTTAACACTGGGTGATCAAAAATGCACTAAACTAAACTAGGTAAGGTGGTGGGGGGTGAAGTGATTTCCGTAGAGAGATTTCTTTCGAGTATTAAAAGAACAAGTGATGCTGGGGGTGGGGGGAGTGGGAGATTATTTAAAGAGGCGCTTGAGAATAGTCTCGATGGTGGTGAGCGATTGATCCTCAATCAGGAACGTGCGGTGATTGCCGTCCACTGTGTGCACCTCCACGGGCTTTGTGCAGACCTGCAAGGAAATCGGTTATTACACTCCGACTTCTATAAGATTTAGGGAGTTGCTTTACCTCCTTGAGACGGTAATCCTCGTCTAGTTTGGCGGAGTTGTCCGTGGGCTTGATTAGGGTTACATTCGATTTCAGCTTCAGGGTGGGCGTGTAGCTGTCGGCCAGCGTGAGTTTTGTGTAGAACAAAGTGGCGGCCTTTTTGATCTGCAAGAAAAAAGTATATAGAAAAGGTCCTTCAGGTTAGGAGTAATCGAAAACTCACCTTCTCGGCGGGTTGGCTGACATTGGCACTGACGATTTCGGCAAACTTCTCCAGCTTCTCCTCCCAGCTGGGCACCACCAGCAGCAGGCGAACCAGCTGGAAAAATCAATCATACAATTAATCAACTGCCAGGATCACTTGCCCGAGATCAAACCTACCGCCTTGTAGTCTATGTTGGCCAGGACAATGCCGAAGTAGGCCAGCCCGTAGCTCTGGTTCGAGTTGTCGTCGTCCGCCGTGTAGCGCTGCTTGAAGCTGCTGGTGTACCAATTCACATAGTTGGGGGCTCCGTCCAGCATGACCACATTGGAGAGCTCGTTGGTCTGCTCCAGGATGTGGGCCATCACATAGGTGATGAGGCAGCCAAAGGAGTAGCCAGCCAAATGATAAGGACCCTTGGGCTGGACTGTGCGCATTTGCTTGATGTAGAATTTGGCCACGGAGTCCACCGACTCGACGGGCACGGTTTCCGTGAACTGGAGTCCATAGGCGGGCGAGTCCAGGCGGCTGGCCAAAGGCTCCAGGGCCGTGGCAAAGCCTTCAATGGGCGACACAAAGAATATGGGAGCCAATTTGCTATTTCCAGCAGCCTTCGTCTTGAGACGCACGATGGCCTCGGCGGGCATCAGGTCGGTGGTGAAAACCACCTGAGTGCCATCGCCCAGGGGGCTGGGAATGCGCGTGGCTGGCTCGGATTTGTTGGCGGACTCTGTGGTGGTCTCGGTCTTGGCCTCAGCTCCTCCATCCATCTGCTTCAGGGCGCCAAAGGTCAGCCCGCGAATCTCCTGGGCGGACAAGACAATGTCAAAGTTCCTCTCCAAAGTTTGCTTGATTTCGGCGCTCATGAGGGAGTCCATGCCCAGGTCAGCCAGGGAGGCCGCATCCTGGATGTTCTTGGTGTCCCGGAGACCCAAAATATTCGAGATGGTGGCTATCAGACTCACCCCGCTGGCCGAGTCGGACTTGCGCTTCTCGGCCACCACCATGGAGGCCACCACGGGGTGCGGCTGCTGGAGGAACAGGTCGATGGTCTGCAGGCAGGAGGGCATCCTTTGAGGCAAGGTGCCGCCAATCACAGTGTCATTGTCGCCCAGATTCTCCAGGACCAGGCCGGTGTCGCCAATGGCTCCCCATTGGATGGCTGTGCCGGGGAAGCCGCTCTGCTGGCGCTGCTCGCAGATCCTTTCCATGGCCGAATTGGCCAGGCCGTAATTAGTCTGGCCGATGTTTCCACGGCCGCAGGACACGCTCGAGAAGCATATGAAATAGTCCAGCTCCGTGCAGATCATCCGCGAGTACTGATCCAGGAATTTAGTGGCTGTCACCTTGGGATGGGCCACCGTTTCAAAGTCCTTGGGCGTGAGATCCTCGATCAAAGCATCTCGCAGCACTGCAGCCAAATTGAAGATTCCTCCAACCAAAGCCAACTTGTTGCTGGTTTCCAGGAGCTTCTTGCAGCCGGCGGCCGTGGTCACATCGTTGGTATCGATGACCACCTTGACGCCGCGCTCCTGCCAGCGCCGGATCATCAGATCCTGGTAGCCTGTCTTCACGCCCGAGCGGGAAGTCAGGACGATGTAGCGGGCGCCACGGGTCACCAGCCAGTTGGTGAGTTCCAGGCCAAAGCCTCCCAGGCCGCCGACGAGGATGTAGCTCTTCTCCGGGTGCATGTAGGTCCTGGGAATGGCGTTGATCAGGCGCGGCTTGGGCATCAGCGTCTTCTTGCCGTCCTCCTCGTCGCGCACTTTAATCACCACCTTGCCGATGTGCTTGCCGGAGGCCATGAAACGGAAGGCCTGCTCCACTTGCTGGTCATTGAACAGGGAAGTGGGCAAGGGAATCACGGCGCCAGATTTGATGCCCTCGGCCACGAGGGACACCACTCGATTCTGCATGTCCTCCTCGCCCTCCATCACGCTGTCGAGCAGGATGCCATGGAAGGAAGTGTTCTTCAGGAAGACGGACATGCCCAAGGGACTGTTGTTGCTCAGGTCGAACTTGCCAATCTCCAGGAAGCGGCCATTGAGTCCCAGGCAGCGCACTGAGGCCTGCAGCTTCTCCTCGGAGAGGGAGTTCAAGACCAAATCCACGCCGCGTCCTTTGGTCTCGCGCATGATGAGCTGCTCGAAGGAAGTGTCCCGGGAGTTGCCAATGTTTCTCGCCTCCAGCTTAGGGAAGCGTTTCAAAAGGAACTCGCGCTTCTCCTTGCTGCCCACGGTGGTGAAGACGGTCAATCCGTGAGACAGAGCCACCGAGATGGCTGCCTGGCCCACACCACCGGACCCCGCATGGATGAGGATCTTCTCGCCCTTCTTCATCTGCCCGCGCACCACCAAAGCGTAGTAGACGGTGGAGTAGACGCAGGGGACGGTGGAGGCCTCCTCCATGGTCCATTTGTCGGGCACCTGCCACATCATCCGCTTGCTGGCCAGGCAGGTGGTGGCCAAGGACTTGGCGGAGACCATGGCCATGATGCGGCGGCCGGAAGAGTCGCGTCCAGCGAACTCCAAGCCGAGCACGCAATCCTGCTGGGCCAGGTCGCCGGGCAGGGCATCCGCGGCCAGTTTGCCGGAGGACAACATCACATCCCGGAAATTAATGGGGGCATAGTAGACGGTGCAGGTTTCCAGGCTCTTGTCCTGGCTGACCTCGCCGCTCTTGGCCGCCTCGATCCACTTGAGGGAGGCCAGGTCGCCCTTGACCAAGGCATTGACGTAGGCATGCTCCACCTGGAGGGTGGCCTGCTCGGTCTCCAGCTTCAGGTGGCGGAAGGTGCCCCAGTGGCCGTTCTTCAACACATTCGAGATGAGGTCCTTTTCCAGTTGCTGGCGGTAGAAAGGAGCCGCCAACGAGAACTTCTCGGCCTTGGAGTCCTGGATGAACACCAAGCGAGCGTATTTACCTCCATTCTCGTTTTTGGTGCAGGTCATCAGGCCCACAGCGCCGAAGAGCTCCTCGCCCTGGCAGACAATGTAGACGAACTGCTCGTCCTGGGCAGCCGTGGCCAAGGCGGCCTTGAGGTCATTGACCCAGTTGAAGTTCTGCTCGGTCACCTGGACCACCAGCGACTTGCGGGCCTTCAAATCCACGCGGCGCCGGGCCAGCAACAAAACGCGGGTCCCTCCCAGCGTTTGTTCTTGTAGGCAGACGAATCCTTGGGCCTCCAGGAGCTGGCGGCCCGTCTTGTTGAAGGCTGCCAAGTTCTCCTCGAGGATGAGGAAACCATTGTCCTTGAGGCTGGCTATGCTGTTGGTCAGGGTCATGGAGTCCGGACGCGCCAGGACATCCATGCCAAAGACAAAGTGACAGTTCTGCTCCACCGGCTCCTTCATGGCATCCTTGGAAATCACACGCACTCCCGAGTCGCCCAAAGAGCTGGCAATCATTTCCTCATTGTTGTTGGACGTGGCCACGGCCACATCGGCCGTGAGCAAAGGTTCGCCCTCAATCATTTGGAGCAGCTTGTGGGCCACCAGGACATCGGGATTACGGCCATTGGCCAGCTCCACTCCTTTTAGCTTGACGGCGCCGCTGGAGTTCTCCACAATCAGCTGGATGGCCACGTCCAGGGCATGCAGGCGGGCCTTTTCCAGGTTCTCGCTCAGCTCGCTGGGGTTGGTGGCCGCCACGAAGTTGTAGCGCTCGAGGGTGGGAGGGGCCTGAGTGCCAGGACGACGCTGGGCCAGGGAGGCCTTCAGGCCGCGCAGCTCCACGCCGCCGCTCTTGATCACATTGATGTCGTTGTACCAGTAAACAGGCAAGCCCTTGCCGGCCTGATCCTCGCCAGACATGGCCGACAAAAGCTCCAGGTGCTTGGCTGGGTTGATCACGGCCTTCTCAATGCGCGTGGGCAGGTAAAGCTCGCGGAGGTCCTTGCTTAAAATGCTGAACTGCAGCATGCAGTCCATGAAGCTGATCCAGTTGTCCAGCCACTGCAAATGGCCGGTGGAGGCCACTGTATCCGAGGCCAGGATGCCGCGGAAGATCCCCGCGTAGTCGTAGCCACGCAGGCGCAGCTCCTTGTAGACGTCGTTGGTGACCAGCTGCTTGGCGCGGGTGTTGGCCTGCTGGGGCTCCAAGGGCAGCTCCTCATTGTCTATGGATTCAGGTTGGGTAATGCGCCCGGAGACGGCCAAGCTGCCGCTCTCGCAGATCTCAAAGTTGCCCGTGCCATCGAAGAAATTGATGCCGAACTTCACCACGGCGCTTTTGTTGAGGATCGTGGCCCGATGGAAGACCAAGTTCTCCATGACCACGGGGGTCTTCTGGAACTCGGCGCCCCTCATTTTGGCATAGGTCATCCAGGCCAAGGTCATGTAGCCGGTGGCGGGGAAGAGTATGCGCCCGTCGATGGTGTGGCCAGCCAGGAAGGCATCGTCCTCCTGGGACAAATCCACCTCGATGACAGTCTCGCCGGAGGCCGTCTCCTTGCCGTAGCGGGCCACCAGCCATTTCTGCGAGTGGTCCCAGCCGATCTTCGAGTTCAGCATGGGCGTGCCACGCCCCACGGGGTAGCTGATGGGGCGCACCAGATTCAAAACCTGGGGCTGGGCTCCGGCAGCAAACAGCTTGCCCACATTGGTCAGGAAGAACTCCACATTGTTGTCATGGCCGCGCTTCACCAGGCTCAGGTTGGTGGCCTCGGGGCCCAGGGCTCGCTTCAAAATCGCCTGGAGCAGGCCATGGGGGGCAATCTCAATGGAGATGGCATTCTTGGGCACATGCTGGAGGGCCTCGTGGAAGAGCACCGGCGACAGCAAATTGTTCACATGATAGGCAGCCGAGGACTGCATGGCTATGGGCGTGGACCAGGCAGACTCCGGGATGCTGGTGCTGATCCAGCGCTGGGTCCTGTTCTTGGCATGGGGTATGATCTTCTCCAGGCTCTTGCGCAGCTTGGGGCCCGCATCGGCTATGTATTTGCTGTGGAAGGCATAGCCACTGGAGTTGACGGCCTTGGCGAAGACTCCCTCGCCGCTCAGCTTGGCCACCAGAGCCTCGATGGAGGCCTCCGGGCCGGAGATCGTGCAGTTGTCCTCGCTGTTGTGGCACACGGGGAAGCAGTCGCTGGGCACCCGCTTGTGGGCCTCCTCCCAGCTGAGACCCACGGCAGCCATCTTGCCCTTGGGCAGTTGGGTGTCCAGGATGCTCTTGCCGCGCCAGTAGGCGGCCAGGACGGTCTGCTCGGGGGTGAAGCAGCCGTCGGCATAGGCGCAGCCCAGCTCGCCCACGGAATGGCCCACAATGCCATCGGGCTGGATGTTCAAGGAGCTCAGCAGATCCGTCAAAGCCACCTGCATGGCGGCTATGGAAATAAAGGAGTTCAGGATATTCTCGAAGCTCTTGTCTGTCGAACGGGTGAGCACATCAATCAGATCCACTCCCTCCGGTTTCAAAACATCCGCACAGCGTTGGATGGTCTTGGCGAAGACGTCCAGCTTCATGAGGTCCTTGGCCATGCTGGCCCACTGGCTGCCCATGCCCGAGTAGATGTACCAAATGGGCCGCTTCTCGTCGCTGAACTCCATGACCTCGCGCTGCAAGGATCCCTGCGTGCTGACCACGCCATAGCCGCGGTAATAGTGCAAGGGAATCGGCTTCGAGTGGATGTCGTTGATCAGCTGGAGGAACTCATCGTCCCCGGCATGCTCCGTGGCCGACTCCAGCATGGTCTGGACGGCCTCGAAGGTGCGGCCGGAGGCTATCACCACCTTGGGGGCTCCATCGCGTGGGGTGATGACCTTGGGCTTGGGATTGGACTTCAGAATCACATGGGCATTGGCGCCGCCGAAGCCGAAGGAGTTGAGGCCAATGATGCCGCCATTCCAGGGCAGGTTCTTGTCCACCACCTTGAGGCGACCCTCGGCGAGGCCATAGAGATTGGGATTGGGGCTGGAGTAGTGGAGATTGGCGGGCAGCACGCCCTCCTCCATGGCTATGAGCATTTTGGCCACCGAGCAGACGCCCGAGGCAGGCTCCGAGTGGCCCATGTTGGATTTGACCGAACCAATCAGCAGCGGGCTGGAGCGGTTCTTGCAGAAGAAGTCCGTGATGGAGTTGACCTCCTGGGGATCCCCGGCAGGCGTGCCAGTGCCGTGGGCCTCTACATAAACCACATCATTGGGGCTCAGGCCAATCTTCTCGTACGTCTCGCGTATCAAGCGATTCTGCATGGCTCCATTGGGGAAGGTGATGCCCTGGTCCTTGAAGCCGTCCGTATTCGTGCCCACATTGAGGATCGAGGCATAGACGCGCTTGGCCATGGAAGTGCGTTGGAGGAGGAGAACCACGCAGCCGTCAGCCCTCACGTAGCCCTTGCCGGACTCGTCGAAGGCCTTGCAGCAGCCGTCCTGGCTGAGCATGTTGAGGCGCTTGAACATCAAGGACATGGTGGGCTTGAGGATCAGCCCAGCCCCGGCCACAATGGCATTGTCGCACTTGCCAGCCTGCATGTCGGAGAAGGCCTGCTCGAGGGCATACAGAGAGCTGGAGCAGGCGGTGTCCACGCTGTAGCTGGGGCCCTTGAAGTCGAAGGTGTAGGAGAGCCGATTGGCGAACATGGAGCGGGCGCAGCCGGTGAGGCCGTAGCCGTTGACGCGGTCGGGCACAATGGTCCAGTACTCCTCGGCGTCGGAGCCGGAGGCGCCGATGTAGACGCCGGTGCGGCTGCCGCGCAGGTCTGTGGGGTTGAGACCGGCGTCGATGATGGCCTCGTGGGTCAGCTCGAGGAGCATGCGCATCAGGGGGTCCATGCTCTCGGCCTGCTTCTGATGGACGCCAAAGAACTGCTGGTCGAAGCTTTCCAAATCGCTTTCCTTGATCTTGCCCAGCCTCTCGGGCAAGCCATACAAACCTGGTAGAAGGAGAGGTTTAGGAGCGGTGGAATTTAAGGAGTTTAGTGGGACTTACCGCGCTCCCAGCGGCGTGGATCATCGGTGACCATGTCGACGCCATTGTAGAGGTTCTGCTTGAACTCCTCGATGCTGGAGGATTCGGGCAAACGGCCGGAGAAGCCAGTGATGGCCACCTCGTCGTTGAGGATCTGCTGCTGGCGGGGCGCGTAGTGGCCACCACCCAGGTCCAATTGGGGGGCAGTACGCGTGTCCGCGGTGATCACTTCCTCGACGAAACGGGCTGGCATTTTGCTGCTGTTGTTGTTGGGGGAGTTCTTGGTGGGGGTGGTGCTAGTGGTGGGTGTTAGCTGCGTGGGTGTAGATTCCCTGAAGGAGTCAGGTTGTTGGTTTTTATTGCGACGGCGTCGGCGACGGCGGCGGTTTGCCCTTGCAGTTTTGCTGTTGGTTGGCGAATGGTTGCTGTTGTTGTTGCTGGTGGAGCGATCGTTGTTGGCGGCAGCAGTTTGCTGGCGTTCCACGGCTCTAGAAACTTGGAAACAGCTGCAAAAAATAATTGCATTATTTAAACAAATCTCTGAATTTAAATATTTCAACAAATTTCAGCGAAAAACACAAAAATCCACCACCAGCGTCGGCTTGTGAAAAAGAAATGGCAGAAATTAACCGTTGCTTTCAATCGCGCCAATGAGAGCGCTCTCTCATGTAAATTAAACAGGGTATGGCCGGCTTAACACTTTTCTAAGCAAAATATTTAATTCGAAGAATTTAACTGGCCACTTTAAGAAATTAAACTTTGTTTATAATATTTTTTTAATAATAATTTTTTAAGGCCTCTCAAGCATAACATGTTTGGGTTTGGCTGGCCTGGCCCTGTGGCTCTGTTAGCTCTGCTGTTGTCTGCCAACAGCGCACCTGTTAATCTCTAAATCTGTTAGATATTAACAGTGCCCTGTTAAAGTGACCCGCATAAAAAGCTCGTTGACTGTTGGCCTGCCTCAACCAGCCGGCCGGCGTCTCTCGCTCCCACACACACACACGCGCGCGCATACGGCGTGTGGAAAGTTAAGTATAGAAATTGAAAATCAGGTGATTTCTGGATAAGCTTCGCATATGGCAGGCCGACCGGACCAGACGCTGTTAGCTTGGTTGTTATTTTGTTGTTGGATGTGGCGTGATGTGCGCTGCCCCAACAGCGCGCCTGCGCCTGTGTGCGTGTAACAGTGCAACTGTAATTATGCTTGTTGGGTAAAAAACACACACACACACAGACGCTGTGTTGCTGCTTTCTTATTCGCCAATAAACTCGTATGATTTGCAGAACGAAATAAACCACAAAGGCAAACGAAGTAAAAAGCAGTTAAACAGCTCGGCGTGAGAGTGAGAGAGAGAGGGAGAGAGGTCGCGGGCTTTGTGTGCTTTGCCGGCATGAGAACATCGAGCCCAGAAACAGCTGCAGGAATGGAAGAATAGAAAAGAACCGGCAAATTGACAACACAGCAAACGCAGAGAACTGCTTGGCCGACGGGGGTGGGGGGGATGTTGGTTAGTTTGCTTCGCATTTTTTGCTGTTTTATTTTCTTTTTTTCTGTGATTCGTATTTTGTTTATAATTATGAACAAAAAAAAAAGAGAGAGCGCTGCTCGGTCAGCAACTCCATGAGGCAAGCTTGGCATTTTTTTGCTTCTGCGAAATTTTGCACGCCACTCACACACACACGCACATACACATACACACGGACACAGGCAGGCCTGCTGCCCGGGCGGGCATACAGCGACGCCGAGATAAGGTGGCGTGATTTCTCAAGTTCATTGAAGTATTTTAGTTTTTTTTTTTAGTCATCATCTGTGCCGGGCAGCGGGCAGCGCTAGCAACAGCTTTGTGGGGGCGGGGGAGGGGGAGGTTCTTCCCTTCTAATTAATATTACGTTTTTAATTGTAGGGGAGCCAGCGACGGGCACAGGTGATTGCCGATGACAATCGGTTATCGATTGTCAACACATCAGGCCACCAATTACGAAATTGCGTCATTATGACGACGACGGCGATGATGAGTGAGCGTGTAAACAAAACGGTACCCTACGCCACCCCCACCTCCTCGGGGGTGGGGCCCGCTGACCCAGAGTTTTTGTGTTTGCGTTTCTATTTTCGCAACTATCGATTCAAAGTCAGTAAAAGCAAATCTACGAGGGGTGGGGGGGGCCTTGCCTCTATGGACATTTCATAATTTCCTATCGCCAGCAATCGCCTTGTGGGTCGTGCGACTCCCTGCCAAGTTCATTGCCAGACCGATAAGCCCCGAATCGGGCGATGTTGTTTTTGGATCGATAAGAACACCTGAATCGTCTGGGGGCTGCCGCTTGGAGATTAAAGATTTCGGGACGCGTGCTCAACAGGAAGGAAGCAAAGATTAGAGATCAACGGCACTTCGACATTTACCAATTACCCAGGCAGAGGGGCGGGGGGGAAATCATAGAAACGCCGGACCAATTAGACGACATAAGAAGCCCTATTAAATTTGATATTGGAGGCAAACAGAAGCCCATAAACAATTAACAGAATAGACGTGGGTGGGGGTAAATATGATATCGTTTATCGAGAGAATTTCCAAGGCAGTTTCCTCCATTTTCTGTTACCTGGCTGAAGATCATTAAAAAGTGACCCTAACCTCTGAAAAGTGTTCCCAGCCGAAAGGTCAAGTGCCCGTAAAAAGGCGATAAAAATTAATTTGCTATTTTCTTTGGCGGGTTTCACTTATGCAAATCGTTAAAATTCCTAAAAAGATTTCTTAACCCCTGTTTTGTGGTTTGCGCCTCCCACCGAATTTCTTTTGTAAATTTTTGGAACCATTTTTTTTTTTGCCAATTTTGCCTTCTACTCTTCGTCCTTCTCTGTCGCACTCACATTTAAATTCTTTTTCTTTTCTTTTTTCCTGCGGCTGCCATTTTGTACATACCCGAAAATCAGGCGATATTTCGTCTCCCTGGGGAGTTATCTTCTTCTTCTTGCGCTAGGCTGGCGGTGATGACGGACAGACGAACAGTTGGTCCTCTGACTGTTCGACTTCCAAAACTCTGATGATAAATTCCAAATAGATTTTTTGGAATATTTCACTTTTTCACTTCTTTTTTGTTCACTTGATTTTCTCGGTCGTAGCGGTAAACAGGCAGCGCTAAATTTACCGTTAATGCGAATTGAAGAGCTAAGCAGAAGTCACTGGCACCGCTGACTGCTGTGGTCGCTCCGAAATTTGAATAACGACTATTAGTTCGGCCATCAGGTGAGTGGCGGTTTATATACCACGGCCAGAGCTTTCGGCTGGGAGCTTTTTCCATGCCTAACATTTCTGCTCTGCAGCCGCTGTTAATCTATGTTCCTGTGTGTGTGTGTGAGTGAGTGTGGCTGTGTGTGTTTGCGTGTTTTGATGTTACATTTTTGCGACAATTTTAACTGCACTTAATTTGAAATTAAACTCAGCATTTTTCCTGTATTTGTTGATAACTGATTTCACCCGCGCTGTCCAGAGCAACTGGTGATTTAGATTCACCGCAGACATCGGACCACTTTTTCATACGGCCGGCAGCCCATGTGTGTGACACCCACACAGACGCACCAATCAGCTGTGTGTTGGTTGGCGGCGGCGACGTTTAATCGTCTGGGCAGATCACCCGGCCGATTAGGGAGCCTGTGCTGCTATCATTTCTCGGCAACCGAGTACATTTATTTTGTATTATATGTTTTTTATAAGGTGACAGGCCACCCCACCGCCCCAGGCACTCACAATTTGTGAATCATGCGAGCGGCGCGAGCCACGCGCGGGCCACGCGATGTCAACGCCGCGCGCCACAAAAAAAAAAAAACAGTCGACGGCGTTGGGAATGTTATAAAAATTAATTAAATAGGTTTTTTTTTAGAAAGAAAAAGAATCTTTTAGCATTTTTAACCATTGCTTAGACCAGGATTTGAACCCATTTCCTCCGGCTGACTTTCAATTTCAATGAAGATGCCGTGGATTTGATTCCATTCTGAGGTCATTTTTTGGGCCAAAAATAAAACATTTTCAATTTTTATCGGGGATATAGTCGATATTGGTATCAAATGAAAGGTATTTTCCACACGAACCTCCTTGAAAGATTTTTAAATTAAAAATATAAAAAATGTTAATTTTATGCAAAAAATACTTTTTAATTCAACCACAAAAATTTTAGTAAAATAATGAAACCTTTAAAAAGTATAGAAAGCTGATTTAGGACCTTAAAAAAGTAATAAAAAAATTAAATAAAATCACTTTTATACAGGATTTGAACCCAAGACCTCCGCGTAGGTCGGTTGACACTCAACCGCCTCAGCCAAAACTGCAGTCGGTCGGCAATGAAGGGAGTTTCTGCGGAGGCCCGAAAATAAAGTATTTTGATTTTCTCCTTTATTTTTTAAGCGATTTGCACCATTTTTGGTACCAATCGAAAGGATTTTTAATTTCCCATCGTTTTGTTTTAGTCGGCTGTCCGTCTGACTTACATTTCCCAAGTAGCCAATTAGGATAGCGAACTGCAGTTGCAGAAGCCCAAGCAGAGCAGCGGGAGAGCAGAACAAAGAGAAGCCGAGAAGACAAAGAGCTGCTCTGAATTTTTTCCCGCTATGGGCGCCAGTATCATTCCGCCCGGCAAAGAAAGACCATCGCTCGTGCAATTTACGCATTTTAAATGCGTTTAATTAACCGGAAAATGTCCGCCGTTGTGGAAATCGGTAAGGGAAATATCCAGTGCATCGAGTGAAATTGATTTGATCGTGGAAACCCAAAATTTCCGTTGGTTTTTAAGTGCGTCGGTTACTTTTTCTAATTTCATCAAACGCAAGTGCATTTCTGTGTGCGTGTGAAGCCCTAAGGGTAAATTGCGCGTGTATTAGTGCGTTTTTGGGCCGCCGTGAGTGAATTTGGCGCGTTTGTTTCTTGATCAGCGCCGTCGGGCAGCGTTTACATAAGGAAAGTAAATAATGTAATGCGATATTTTTTTTTTTTTTTTTTTTTTAAATTATTAAATGCGCAAGTAAGTGAAATAGACAGGTTTGCTTAAAATCATCGCCGTCGCCGGCATTTAAATAGGCAAAGTAAATAAAGTAAACGGCCGTCCGTTATTTTTGTTGTTTTTTTTTTTTTAGTGCAAGTGAGTGAATTTGGCGGAGATCATAGCCGTCATTTATGTATGTATGTACATACATATGTACATATTTACATATGTGGTGTCTAAAATGTAAACGGTAATCCGTTATTTATTTATTTTTTTGTTGTTGTAGTGCAAGTGAGTGAATTTGGTCATCGCCGTCACCAGCATTTATGTATGTAAAGTAAATAATGTAAAACTTTTTTCCGTTACTTTTTTTTTTTTTTTTTTTTCTTAGTGCAATTGAGGGAATTGGGCGGAGTTCTTCGCCGTCGCCAGCATTTATGTACATACATATTTATGTAAAGTTAACATTTAACGGTTTTCGGTTATTTTTTTTTGTTTTTTTTTTTTTTTTTTTTTTGTTTTTTTTGTAGGCAAAAAAACAACCACAACCAAAACTTTGTTTTTTTGTTTTCCACTTTAACTTGCTTGTTTTTTTTATTTTTTATTTTTGTTAAGTGTCAAATAAATAAATATAAATAAATGGATATATAAATGGATAATTTAATACCTGCACATATTTAAGGATTAACGGGGAATATGAGATTTTTTATGTGAGTGCTGATTTTGTTATTTCTTGGTGATGGTCAAATGGGGAGGGGAAGTGAGGAGAAGAAGAGAAAGAGAGTGAGAAGGAGGATGAGAAGGGGAGTGAGAGGGAGAAGGAATTTTATGGGGATTGCGGGCAAATAAATGTAACGGGTATTGGGGAAATTGGGAGAAGGGATGCTGGGAGACGACTATAGAAACAGAGAAAAATTGCCCCCCCCCCCCCCTGCCATTTACTTTGATTTTCTTCTGATGATTTAAATAATTTTTGAAATATTTATCTTTATTACACTATTTACATATCTGCATTTAAATATTTTATTTTTTAATCACAATATTGCTTTCAGGACTTGAGGTTAGTGAAAATTTTTCCTTTTCTTTTAAATTTCCTTATTTCTGGTTGAGTTTATACCAATTATGGGGACTCTACATGGATTATTGGATATTTGGACTCTGGGTGGAGGGATGGTAGAGCATAAAATAAGGTTGGCAGGCCCCAAGACAAGAGTGCGTGAGAGATAAGGGAGTACAAATTCATAGATCGGTAGGGAGAGACAGAAAGAGATTGAGAGAGAGAACAAGAGAGAGAACAAGAGAAAGAGAACAAGAGAGAGAGAGAGAGAGAGACAGATAAAGAAAACAAGAGAGAGAGAGAGAGAGACAGAGAAAGAGAACAAGAGAGAGAGACAGAGAAAGAGAACAAGAAAGAGAGAAAGAGAGACAGGGAAAGAGAACAAGAGAGAGAGAGAGACATAGCGAGAGAGAGAGAGACAGAGAAAGAGAACAAGAGAGAGACAGAGCGAGAGAGAGAGAGACAGAGCGAGAAAGAGAGACAGAGCGAGAGAGAGAAACAGAGTGAGAGAGAGAGAAACAGAGCGAGAGAGAGAGACAGCGATTTAGAGAGCGAGCGAGGGAGAGAAAGAGAACTAGAGAGAGAGAGAGAGATGGAGAGAAAGAAAGACAGAAAGGGAGAGAGATATATAGATGGAGAGAAAGAGAGAGAGAGAGGTAGAGAATGAAGAGAAAGAGAGCGAGATATATTAAGAGATGGAGATAGTAAGAGAGACAGGAAACCAGCTGAGATTGTATCGTCATTTTATTGATCAGATGGGAATTATTTTCCTTATCCTTTTACTTGGACTGCTGGGATAGGAAAAAAAAAGAAAACCCTTAAAATGAAAGTCTCCAATTAACTTAAAAACATATTATTATTTATTATTCATAAAATTATTAATAGGGTAGATATACACGTTTCTGGGCATAAATAGTGGGAGGGGGGAGCTTAAAGTTGTTTCCTTAGAGAGCTTTCGATGATTTTTAGGGTCTGTGGGTCCTTCAGGAAAGTCCGATGAGTCCCAGCGACCACATGCATGTCGATTTGGGCGCTGCAGATCTGCAAAGGGACACAGAAAGTTAGGAACCCTGTTATAAGGAATGGTTTTGGGGTAACTTGCCTCCTTGAGGCCATAGTCCTTTGCCATTATGGCATTATGTTCGGCCGATTTGATTAAAACGACATCGCTGCGCAGCTTCCTCGCTCCTTGGTAGCTTTCCGAGAGCAGCAACTTTTGCTTGAACATGCAGGCTGCTTTTTTTATCTAACGGAAGGATAAAGGATATAAAGGAAGCTCAACAACATTCAAGGACACTCCAGGAGTAAATAAAACTCACCACTTCTTTGGTCTGTTGGGTGTGAGCAGCCAAAGTCTCCGCCAGTCTGTCCAGCTTGGAAGTCCACGAACTCACCCCTTCCAGGATTTTCAGCAGCTTAAAAGGAAGAATTCCATTAACAATCTCTATAAGGACTTAAGGATCTAACTAAACCCACCTGATTGTAGTCCACATCGGCGAGGAGTGCCCCAAAGTAGGCCAGCGTCATCGACTGGTGCTTGTTGGGGTCGTCGGTCTGCTTCTTCGCCTCCTGGACATAACCACTGGCCATGGTCGGGGCTCCGTCCAGCATGATCACCCGCACTTCCAACCGCAGCTGCTCCAGGGCCACGCCAATGGCATGGGCCAGCAGGCAGCCATAGGAATAGCCCACAATATGGTAGGGTCCTTGGGGCTGGAGCCGCCGGATCTGGCTGAGGTAATAGGCCGCGCAGTCCTCGATGGAGTCCAGGGGCACCAGCTCCGTGCACTGGAGGCCGTAGGCAGGGCAGGGCAGCGAGGCGGCCAAGGACTCCAGGGCTATTGTGAAGCCCTCGATGGGGGCCAGGAAAAAGACGGGCGGGTCGGAGCTGCCGGCCGACGGCAGCCGGACGAGCACCTCCTGGGGTAATACTTCCTTGGCGAATACCTTGCGGGTTTCATCAGATCCATGACCGATGGAAGGAGCCGGCGAGGCTGGCAGAACCTTGGCCGTAGTGGGCGTGGCGGCAGCCGGCGATCCTTGCTGGCTGTCGATTTGCTTGAGGGCCGAGAAGGTCAGCTGGCGTATCTCCTGGGCGGACAGGACCAAGTCGAAGTGCCGCTCCAGCGTCTGCTTGATTTCCGTGCTCATCAGCGAGTCCATGCCCAAGTCAAACAAGGTGGTCTTGTCCTGGATGTTCTTCACATCCCGGAGGCCCATGATATTTGCTATGGTGGCCAAGAGGCTGAGCCGGTTCGCCTGCTCGGTCTTGCGCTTCTCGGCCAAAACCATGGAGGCCAGGACAGGATGCGGCTGTTGGAGGAACAAGTCCACCGTCTCCAGGCAGGAGGTCATGCGCTGGGGCAGCGTCCCGCCCACCACCGTCTCGTTGGTGCCCATGTGCTCCAGGATGAGGCCCGTGTCGCCAATGGCTCCCCATTGAATGGCTGTGCCCGGGTAGCCGTCCACCTGCCTCTGCTCGCAGATCCTTTCCATGGCGGAGTTGGCCAGACCGTAGTTGCTTTGCCCGGGATTGCCCCGGCCGCAGGCCAAACTCGAGAAGCATATGAAATACTCTAAGGCCGGGCAGAGCTCTCTGGACAGCTGATCCAGGAAGGCTGTGGCCTTGACTTTGGGGGCAGTGGACGCCTCGAAGTCTCCAGGAGTTTGCTGCTCGATCAAAGCATCTCGCAGCACTGCGGCCAAATTGAAGATTCCTCCAACCAAAGCCAGTTTGTTGCTGGTTTCCAGGAGCTTCTTGCAGCCGGCGGATGAGGTGACATCGTTGGTATCGATGACCACCTGGACGCCGCGCTCCTGCCAGCGCCGGATCATCAGGGATTGATAGCCAGTCTTCACCCCCGAGCGAGAGCTCAGGACCAAAAAGCGGGCTCCTCGGCTGACCAGCCAGTGGGTCAGCTCCAGGCCAAAGCCCCCCAGGCCGCCCACAATTATGTAGCTCTTCTCCGGGTGCATGTAGGTGCGGGGAATGGCCTGGATCAGGCGCGGCTTGGGGAGGGTTGGCTGGTCCTCTTCATGGCGCACTTGGATGAGGACCTTGCCGATGTGCTTGCCGGAGGCCATGAAGCGGAAGGCCTTCTCCACCTCCTGGTCGGTGAAGACGGTGGTGGGCAGAGGCACCACAGCGCCGCTTTTGATGCCCTCGGCCACCAGCATGGCCACCTGGCGCTGGATGGACTCCTCGCCGTCCATTACACTGTCCAGCAGGATGCCATGGAAGGAAGTGTTCTTCAGGAACACCGACATGCCCAAAGGACTGTTGTTGCTCAGGTCGAACTTGCCAATCTCCAGGAAGCGGCCATTGAGTCCCAAGCAGCGCACTGAGGCCTGCAGCTTCTCCTCGGCCAGGGAGTTCAGGACGAGCTCCACTCCTTCGCCGTTGGTCTCGCGCATCACCAGCTGCTCGAAGGAAGTGTCCCGGGAGTTGCCAATGTTCCTTGCCTGCAGTTTGGGAAAGCGTTTCAAAAGGAACTCGCGCTTCTCCTTGCTGCCTACGGTGGTGAAGACGGTCAGTCCGTGGTGGAGGGCCACGGAGATGGCTGCCTGGCCCACTCCACCAGACCCCGCATGGATGAGGATGCGCTCACCCTTCTTCATCTGCCCGCGGACCACCAGGCCGTAGTAGACGGTGGCATAGACGCAGGGCACCGTGGCCGCCTGCTCCATGGACCAGTTGTCGGGGATGCCCCAGAGGAAGCACTTGTTGGCCAGGCAGTTGGTGGCCAGGGACTTGGCCGGCACCATGGCCATGATGCGGCGTCCCAGGGAGTCGCGTCCAGCGAACTCCAAGCCCAAAACGCAGTCCTGCTGGGCCAGATCCCCGGGCAGGGCATCGATGCCCAGCTTGCCCGAGGCCAGCATCACATCGCGGAAGTTCAGTGGGGCATAGTAAACCGTGCAGGGCTCCAGGTTGTCCGTCTTAGAGTCCGCCAGGCTGCGAGGACTCTCGATCCACTTGAGCGAGGACAGGTCGCCCTTGACCAGGGTATTGACGTAGGCCTGGTCGACTGGGAGCAGAGGTTGATGGGCATCGAGGAGGAGGTGACGATAAGTGCCCCATTGGCCGTTTTTGTAGACATTGAAGGCGAGATCCTTGGCCAGTTGAGAGCGGTAGAAGTCCTGGTGGAGGGAGAAGCTGGCCAGGCCTTCGTCCTGTAGGTGGAAGACCCTAAGGAGGTTGCCATGCTGCTCCCGCCGCAGGCAGTTCATCAGGCCCAGGACCCCCGAGCTGGGCTCGTTCTGGGCCACCAAGAAGACGAGCTGGTGCTCTGCCTGAGCCTTGGCCAGCGCTTCCTTGAGCTCCTTGAGCCAGTCGAACTTGGAGTTTGTTATATGGACGATGTAAGCCTTGCGCGGGGCAGCTGCCCGACGGGCCAGGATTAAAACACGATCGCTGCCATAGGCCTGCTCCAGGATTATAATGAAGCCCTTGTCTTCCAGCTGCTTGAGTCCTGTGGCCTTGAAATGACTGTTAGCCTCCTCGAGCAGCAGGAAGCCGCTTTCCTTCAGGCAGGCAATACTGTTCTCCAGGCTGGCAGAGTCCTTGAGCAGATCCACGGCATGCAGGAAATGGCAGTGTTGGTCCACCGGCTCGACTTCTATGTCCTTGGCCACCACCCGCACCCCCGACTCACCCAAAGCCGCAGCGAGTTCTTCTTGATTGCCTGCGCCTGTGGCCAGGATCACATCGCCCACCAGGATGGGTTCTTGCTCGATTACCTCCAGCATTCTGACGGCATTCAGAGCCTCCACAGGACGCGCTCCTGCCACTTCCACGCCTTTGATTTTCAAGGCGTTCTCACTGTTCTCCACGATCAGCTGCAGGGCCACCCGCAGGGCCGACCTTTTGGCTCGCTGCTGGTCCTCCTCCGGCCCGGCTTTCAGGACCAAAGGGACAAAGCTGTAGCGCTCTAAAGTGGCAGGATTCTGGGAGCCGGAACGGCGTTGAGTCTGCGCGGTTTTCATCTTGTGGATCTCCACGCCGCCGCTTTTGATCACGGAGATATTTTTGTACCAGTAAACCGGCAGGATGGGCCCGTTCTTGGACTTGGTGAGCTGCTTGATGAGCTCCAGATGCTTGAGGGGATTGATGACCACCCGCTCAATGCCCGTGGGCACATAGAGCTCCCTGATGTCATTGCTCAGGATGCGGAACTGCAGCATTGTGTCCATAAAGCTGATCCAGTTGTCGGCCCATTTGAGGTTTCCCTTGACTGCTGCAATGTCGGAGTCCACGATGCCCTGGAAAATCCCCGCGTAGTCATAGCCGCGCAGCCTTAGCTCCTTGTAGATGTCCTTGGTGCTGAGCCTCACGGCCCCTGTGACACCCGGCAAAGGACTTAAATCAAGCTCCTCCTGGGCTATGTTGCCGGCGGCCTTGAGTTTGCCGGAGACAACCAAACTGTTGCCCTCGCAGATCTCGAAGTTGCCATTGCCCTGGAAATAGTTGACGGCCAACTTAACCAAGGACCCTGGGCTCAGGATAGTGGCTCGGTGGAATACCACATCCTCGAAGACCACCGGAGTGCGCAGGTAGTCATTGCCCTGCTGCTGGGCAAACATCATCCAGGCCAGCGTCAGGTAGCCGGTGGCGGGGAAGAGGATCCTGCCGTCCACCGTGTGGCCTGTGAGGAAGGCCTGCTCCTCTTGGGTTAGGTCAAGTTCCATGGTCATCTGGCCAGCCTGGCGGCCGCTCTTGTACTTCGGGTAGCTCCACTTCTGCGAGTGATCCCAGCCGATCACCGAGTTCAGCATCGGCGTGCCCCGCCCCACGGGATAGCCAATGGGCGGGGTCAACTTGAGCAGCTGAGGCTGCCCGCCGGCTGCATAGAAGCGGCCCAGATTGGCCAGCAGGAACTCCGCATTGTTGGGATTCTTGCGCTCCATCAAACTCACATAGCTCACCTGCGGCCCCAGCGAGCGCAGGATGGCCCGGAACAGTCCATGCGGCGCAATCTCCACCACAATCGCATTCTTAGGGATCCGACGCACTGCCTCATTGAACAGCACTGGGGAGATGAGATTGTTGATGAAGTAACCAGCCGAGGCTATACGGCATTCGGGTGTCTCCCAATCGCGCTCCGGGACGCTGGTGCTCAGCCAGCGCTCCGAGCGCGGCTTGGGCGTGGTTATCAGTTTCTCCAGGTGCTTCCTCAGCATGGGAGCAGCGCCTTCAATGTATTTGCTGTGGAAGGCATAGCCACCCGAGCCCACGGCCCGGACAAAGATGCCCTTGGCCTCCAAGTCGGCTATGGCTGCATCCATGGACTCCAAGGGCCCGGACACCGTGCAGTTGTCATCGCTGTTGTGGCAGGTGGGATAGCAGTCCTTGGGCAAATGCTCCTTAATCTCCGACCAACTCAAGCCCACGGCTGCCATTTTGCCCTTGGGCAGGTTGGGGGTCTCAAGGACACTCTTGCCCCGCCAGTAGGCAGCCAGCACAGTCTGCTCGGCGGTGAGGCAGCCGTCCAGGTAGGCAGCGCCCAGCTCGCCGGCCGAGTGGCCCAGAAAACCGTCCGGCTTGATGTCCAAGGCCTTCAGGAGATCGGTCAAGGCCACTTGGACGGCTGCTATGGACACAAAGGAGTACAGCATATTGTCGAAGGTCCTTTCGGTGGATTGGGTGAGCACAGCCATCAGATCGAAGTCCAGTTTGGCCAGGACATCGGCGCAGTATTTGATGGAGTTGTGGAAAATCTCCACCTGCATTAACTCGCGGGCCATGCTGGCCCATTGGCTGCCCATGCCGGCATAGACAAACCAAACGGGTCGAGGCTCTTCCTCGAACTCCAGGACTTCCTGCTTGACAGCACCAGAAGGTCCTCCCAGCACTGCATATCCCCGAAAAGGATGCAGTGGTATGGCCTTGGAGTGGATGTCGTTGATCAGCGCGAGAAACTCGTCGTCCTGGCGGTGAGTGATGGCCTCGTCGAGCAGCTGCTGGACGGCCTCTCGAGTCCTGCCAGAGCAGACCACCAGCTTCAAAGGAGCCTGCTTGGCTGGCTTTTTGCTAAGGACTTTCTGTTTACCATGAGACTTCAGGATGACGTGGGCATTGGCCCCGCCAAAGCCGAAGGAGTTCAGGCCCACAATGCCGCCCTGCCAGGGCAGATTCCGGTCCACGACCTTCAGGCGACCCTGGACCAGCCCAGGCACTGCCGGGTTGGGCGTCTTGTAGTGCAGATTGCTGGGCAAGATGCCCTCCTCCATGGCTATGATCATCTTGGCCAAGGCACTCACCCCCGAGGCAGGCTCCGCATGTCCCATGTTCGACTTCACCGAGCCTATGAGCAGCGGGGACTTCCTGCCAGGATGACAGAAGAAATTACTGAGCATGTTGGCCTCCTGGTCATCGCCCACCGGCGTGCCACTGCCATGGGCCTCCACATAGACCACTTCATCCGGACTCAACCCAATCTCGCTGTAGGTTTCCTCGAGCAGCTGCCGCTGCATGCGGCCATCGGGAAACGTGACTCCCTGCTCCTTGAAGCCGTCCGTGTTGGTCCTCACATTCAACAGGCTGGCATAGACCCGCTTGGCCTGTCCACTCCTTTGGAGCAGGACCACCGCACAGGTGTCCGCCCGGGCATAGCCGTCGGCCGCCGCATCGAAGGTCTTGCAGGCCCCGCCCTGGCTGACTATGCCCAGCCGCAGGAACTGCAGGGCAAAGATCGGCTTCAGGATCAGATTGACGCCGGCCACCACTGCATAGTCGCAGCGGCCGGCCTTCATGTCGTCGTAGGCATGGGACAGGGCCACCAGGGAGCTGGAGCAGGCCGTGTCCACAATGAAGCTGGGGCCCTTGAAGTCGAAGGTGTAGGAGATGCGGTTGGCGAACATGGCGCGGGCGCAGCCGGTGAGGCAGTAGCCGTTGATGGTGGTGGGCTCCATTTGGGGGATCTCGTGCTCGGTCTCGACGAAGGAGAGGCCGATGTAGACGCCGGTGCGGCTGCCGCGGAGGTCGACGGGGTTGATGCCGGCGTCGATGATGGCCTCGTGGGTGAGCTCGAGGAGCATGCGCATGCAGGGATCCATGAGCTCGGCCTGCTTTTGGTGGACGCTGAAGAACTTGTCGTCGAACTTCTCCAGGTCTTGGTCTTTCATTTTGGCCATGCGCTCCGGCAGCCCGTAGATTCCTATCGGTTACCTAATTAGTGTTGGGGTCCTGGAATCTCGGGATTGGTTGGCTTACCTGCCTCCCAGCGTCGGGGATCGTTTGTGACCATGTCGATGCCATTGAGCAGGTTGTGCTTGAATTCGGCTATGTTGCTGCTCTCCGGGAGTTTGCCGGAGAGTCCGGTGATCACGATGTCGCCTTGTTGGTCGGTCAGGTGGTGGGTTTTCTTCTTGTTGGGCATTTTGTGGGTTCTTTGGGAGACGGCGGCGCTGTTGGTTCAGGTGGGGTTTCTTCTTTTTGGCTGCGTTTCGGGATCCAAAAAGGAGTTTTTCTATGGAAAGGGATCT
>JBAMCP010000801.1:0-35814 GCA_037075105.1 Lissocephala sabroskyi
CTTTATGTATTTCTATAAATTTGTTTAATAAATTATATGCTTCTTCTATTTTAGTTTTTATATTTTCTATTTTATTAATTTTAAACGAGTTATTCATCATAGCAATTCCAAAAGTTAGTTTTAAAAAAATAAGAATATTCATGTTTTAATATTTTTAATTTTTTTTTGATATAGATTTACTTTAAATAATTGATCAATATTTTAAAATTTCAATAAAAATAATTGGAATATAAATAATAATTTTATAAAAAGGGGAAATGAAATATTATTATAAATGAAAATATTATTTTAAATAAAATATTATAAATGAAAATATTATTATAAATGAAATGTCCATATATAATAAAATTATTATATATTTAAAAATAAAATCATTTATTAAATATTTTAAACCCTAATTAATGGATAAAAGGTTTTCTGAAGAAGAATTAAAATATATACGAAATATTATTAAAATAAACACTAGGATTGATTTAAGAGAAATAAATGAGGAACGTAAATTAAATTATGTAATGGATACATTAATTTCTGCAGATAAATCATTAGAAATGGTATTAGGAAAGACAAGAATATTAGTAACAGTACTTTTTAAAAGTACATTAGAGACTATAAAAGAATTATTAGGCCAAGATAAGATTGGAATAAATGAAATATATAAAAAATGTGAGAAAAATGATATTAATGATGAAATTTTGGAATTTTATTTTGTTAATGATTTAAAATCAAATTATAATTGTGAATTATTTTTAAAAGATACAATTATGATTCAAAAAAATGTTATTTTTAAGAAACTTATTGATATTTTAAAAATTAATACAAAATATTTTTTTTAAATAGACAATAAAATAATACCAGGTTGGCAGGTCCGGCAAGCTCAAGAATCAGTTCTGGTGAAATCAGCTGGCGATGCAGACCAGTTTAAAATATCAAAAAGTCAAATTTCAATTTTAATTTTTGTGAATAAGAAATAATAAAAAAATGACCGAAACCTATGAGACTTTTGTTGTTAAAGTCCTTCAACGCATGGACTTGCCGGCTAGCCAGCTGGATGTGAAGCCGTTCCTTTACTTGCGCAGCAGGTGAATATAAAAAACATTTAAATGTTTATTTTCTTAACTTCCCCTTCTTTTTTTTCTGCTCCTTTAGATGGCTGGAGAAGGAGGCGGAGCTTACTCTACTCTCGGCAGCAAATGTCGCCTACACCGGCATATTGAAATTTGAGGAAGACATTCGATCTGCAGCTGATGAACTGGAACAGCCCTACGAGGCCTTTGCGGAGGAGTGCAAGAAAGCGCTGACCACCCAATTGGGCCTCATGGGCTTTGACTACGAGTTGGACATAAGCAACGGCCAGCAACCCATCCTAAAGGTGTACAAGTGCCAGGGCTACGAGACTTTGTATCTGGACATAGCCCTCAAGGAAGTGGCCAACACAAATCAGCTTTTGGACTCGGCCATCGAACTGGCCCTGGAGGCTAAGACGAGTCCGCCTGATGCCAAGCAAGAGAATAATGAAGCCGCCAAGGCCACTCAAAACGAGCTGGAGGAGTTGGTGATAAAGGCCAAAAAAGACATGCGAGTGGCCATGAAGAAGTTCATTGTGCTTCTCAACAGCAAGAAGGCTCGGATTGCTGAGCTAGAGGAAAAAGTCGAGAACTTAGCCAAGGCAAAGAAGCCACGAATGGACACTGACCAGGAGGAGGCGGCCAACGCCAAAGCTCTCTCCGAAGACGACGAAGACTTCATGGCGGACACCCAGCCAATGACACAGACCCGCACGCGTTCCCAGCGCATTTTGGACGACACCGTTGCAGAGTCCGATAATTCCCTGTGATTAAAGGAAAGGTTTTTTCCTATAGCAAAATATTTTTAGTAGTTTCCCAGATTTAACCTGGGAATAGTATACAAATTTTAAACATCAAATACCACAACCAATTTTAGCCGAGACACGAACCGGCAATGCGTCATGGGCTCAAGTCCCAGCTGAGGTAAATTAATAGGGTGCTTCAGGAATAGGGTGGGGCAGAGTAAGACTTTTTTATTGAATATATTAAATGACAATATAATTGTACTTTTATTTTACACAAAATAAAATATTTATTTACATTATTTTAAAAACATAAAAAAATTTTTTTAACATAATATATAATTTTTTTTTTTGAATTTGGAAATATGATAAAATTGTATTGGGTATTAATTCTATAGGTTCAGTAACTTTCAATTATCTAAAAAAAATGCATAGCAACACTATTTTATTAAATTTATCACCCATTTCCTTAATTTTTTCGGTTTACCAAAATTTCAAACCTCTCTAGTTTCTACAATTCTCAAATTGGAAATGGGGTTTATTTGGGAAAGTTGTAGGTATTATAAAAACCTTTCGATTGATACCAAATTTGACTATATCCGTTATAATTATCGGAAAAGTTAATTTTTTTACCCAAAAAAATGTCTTCAGTTTGCTAGGCCAGCGACGGCGTCTTTGCTGATTTTCAGAGTCAGACAAAGGATGCAGGTTCGAATCCTGGGCCAAATATGAGTTAATAATAATATTTTTATTATTTTTAATTATTTTTAAATGCCACGCCTTCTTTTTTCTTAAGTTTTTTTTTCATTTTCGCAAAAAAACCTAAGAAACTGTTTTAAAATTTTATTATTTTATAAAATTTATCATTCCTTTGGGCGGTAAAGAAGGCGGGGCGTAGAAAAATCATGTAATTATAAAATAAAAGGGCGTGTCACTTATTTAAGACCATATCTCAATTTTTAACTGTAAATATTAAAAAGTAAACAAAAAACGGAATTAATTTAAGCTGGGACACGAACCGAGAACGATTCAAAGGTGTGAGTCCGAGGTGAGCCAAATTGTTAGGGTGCTTCAGGAATAGGGTGGCTCAGGAGTTAATTTCTTATTAAATATTTTTAATGACATTACAATTTTTCTTTTAATATAATCGAAATCCAATTTATTTTTTAATAAAATTAAATAATTTAAAAAAAAATTTATATATATAATACATATATATTTTGTAAAGTCGCAGACTCATAATAGCAATATCATATTGTTTATCATGAATAAGCGTCAATATATATTATTATCCCTATATTATTTAATAATATCTTCATATTTATAAATTTTACCCTTCACACAAAATTTTTAATCCCCTGCAGTCCCTACATTTTTCAATTTGGAAATGGGGTTTATTTGGAAAAGTTGTAGGTATTGTAAAAACCTTTCGATTGATACCAAATTTGACTATATCCGTTATAAAAATCGGAAATGTTAATTTTTTACCAAAAAAAATGACCTAAATTTGCTAGGCCAGCGACGGCGTCTTTGCTGATTTTGAGAGTCAGACCAAAGACGCAGGTTCGAATCCTGAACGAAGTAAGGTTTATACTTAATATTATTATTATTTTTAGTTATTTTTTAATAGGAATTTCCCCTTCCACTTTTTTTTTTATTCAACTTTCCCAAATAAACTAAATTATTTATTTTCAAATTGTTGAATTCTATAGATATTATTGTTTTTTAGGGCGGAAAAGAGGGCGTGGCATATAAAACCCATGTTAGTCTGCATATAACAATAAGAAATACCTAAAAAAAATTAAAAAAAAAAAAAAATTCTGACTTTTTTAAGACCCGAGCCCGAGGCTTGTGATTTTTTTTATGAATCGAAATTTAATACTATTTTCTATAATTGTTTTTTTTTTGGTACTCTCGTTTCTCGGGGCCCTGAGGATCTCAAAAGGATGGACTGTTTAACCCCTTAACCCCTCAAAAAATAAAAAAATTAAAGACATTCTTTGATTTTTTCGTAGGTGCTTATGTATTTTTTTTTTAGGTTCGATTTGATTTCTTCAATAAATAAATTTCTAAATAATAAATTGAAACCTTAAAAAAAAATTTAAAAACAAAAAAAAAAAAAATTTTACCTCTTTCATGATTCGAACCTGAGGCTTGTAATTTTTTTTAATATATATATATATTTTTTTTTTTTGTTACGCTCGTTTTTCCGGATCCTCAGGATATTAAAAGGACTGTTGAAACCCTCAAAAAATAAAAAAATTAAAGACATTCTTTGATTTTTCGTTGGTGCTTATGTATTTTTTTTAGGTTCGATTTGATTTCTTCAATAAATAAATTTCTCATTTTTGTATATAAATAAACAACAAATATGCAGACCATCAACAAAATACACAGATTGCACAAAAAAAGTACTGAGCTTACAATAAATAAGATCGTTTTTTTGGAATACGTTTTTGAAAAAAAAAATCCATTTAAGAAACGAAAAACAAAGATTTTTTTGGAAAGTTAAAGCATTTTTGGAATCTCCTCATATGCCAAGTATATAAGTATATATATATATATATCTATAGATATATGTATGTAGCGTTAATGTATGCAAGGATAACATTGAAGGATTAAACAATGAGAGAAGGAGGCGCTCAGAGCGCCAGCAGATCCTCGTCGCCGGGCGTTTTCTTTGGCGTCTTTTTCGAGCTGTCGGAGGCGGCGGCGGTGGTGGCGGTGGAGGCGGCGGCGTTAGTGGAATTTGATGGATTGATCGTTGGAAGATTATCAGCGGCCGCTGCACGTTCCTCGAGGAATTTGTCAAACTCCGAGCTGGTCAACTCCTCCAGGCCGTCAATGTCTTTCTGCGGGCAAACCAAAAACAACAAAAATTAAACCTTTTTTCTGGCTTTCAGGAAGGGAAATGGGCGAGTGAGGAGCGGAAAAGAAGCAAACTTATGAAAGGTGCGGGGGTTTTTTTCTTCTTCTTGTTACTTACTGAGGTGCCCAGCCACGCCTCCATTTCATCGATTTCATTCTCTTTCGTCGACTGCGGCGGCGGGTCGGTCGAGAGATAAAAAGAAAGCGAACCGAATGAAGAGTTGCACACAAAAATAAAAGAAAACGAAACAAAATCAAAGCCAAAAATCAATCAAAAAAAGTTTTAAAAAAATCTCCATTAGTTTCATTTGCCCGTGGAGAGAAATTTACTCACTTTACTTACCACCGGCGGTGTGCCGGTTCCCCGAGCCTGCGGCTGCTGCTGCTGCGGTGGCTGCTTGAATGGCGAAGCCGCGCTGACGCTGCCGGCCGCGGCATCCACCGACGGAATGTCCCGCAGCAGCTCCGATTTACTGCAAAAATACAAAGGATCAGTAAGGAAATTGAGAAGCCGATTTGGCTGCTTACTGGTTGCCATCGGTGCGCGACTGGGCGAGCATGTCGAATTCATCGGCCGCAGCTGCTCGTCCGCCCGCAGCGGTGGAGGAGGCTCCTCCTCCTAAGGCCAGCTGGCCGAATTGCTGGGGTAATTTGTCTTCGCTGGTCTCGATCAGATCGATCAGCAGCTGGTCGCTCTGTGGGGTGGCAGTGGCGGCGGCAGCAGCCGGCACGCCCAGGGCAGCGCCAAGGACGGCCGAGGGCGAGTTCACCGCACTGCCCGAGTGAGCGCGGTTCTTTTCATAACGTTGATGGCGCAGAAAGAGATTGTTGAGCTCGTCGTTGATGCGTAGGAATTCGGCGGTCAGTTCGTCGTCCTGCACGCGGCCAATCAAGTCGACAATCCGCGATTGCATCTCCTTGCAGGTGGCAGTCAGTTCATTGAGCAAAGCGTAGTCGTCGGCCTCCTCCTGGCCGGGCTTCAGCACGCTCAGCATTTCGCTGAGGATGGCCATGTTATTGTTGACCACCTCCAGCTCCGAGCGCAGTTTGCCTGCCTGCTGGGGCGTCAGTGTAATAGGCCCGCCCTGGCCCGCAGCTGGGGGCACCTGGGCAGCCTCCGCAGCCGCCACGGCCACATGCTGGGGCGATATCGTCTGCTGGGGCGGGACGCTCTGGAAGGTAAGACAATTAGAGGAAAAGCTTATTTGGGAAGCCGAAGGACTCACCCTCTGGGGCGTGTAGATGGGCGCCATGGTCTCCAGGTCTGTGGCCGGGAATTCGATGCCTTTGTTCTTGAGTTCCATGTACATTTGGGTGACCCCGTTCAGGTCCGGCTGATTCTTGAAGGCATCGGCCCAAATCTGTATGAGACTGAGGACTTTCTCCTGGACCACCGCCGGGGGGTCGTTCTTGGGGCCTATGAGCTTCACCAGCTCGTTGATGAAGTCCTTCTGGGCCACCAGGACATGGAAGGCTTTGCCGCAGTTCTTCACGCAGGTCTCCAGGACGGTGAGCGTGTACATGATCACCTGATTGTTTTTGCCGGCATTCTGGGAGAGGCGCTTCCTGATGGCCTTCATGGCGTCCCGGGCTGTGTCGGAGGACTCGTTGATCATGTCGCAGATCTCCATGTTGGCGCCCCAGTTTTCCGAGGCCAAAGCGGCATCGGTGGCTTGCTCTGGAAAACGGGAAAAACTCAAAACTTTCCAGCAAATTGTTTAAATATTTATAAACTTTTGGCACTCAAATGCGAAAAGGCCCCGCGGCATTTCTGTGTTTAGCACTTGCGGTGTTTTTTTTTTTTTTTTGTTTGCATAGAAGCAAAAAACAACTGTTAAAAACGGTCATGTGGCCGGTCCGTCGGCAATTTGAATAAAAGAAAAATATGCGGCGTCGATTACGCGTCGTTAAAATTTCGATAAATCTTGGGCAACAAAACGGTAAATCGGCAGGTGACCCACTGCCAGGGGTGGGGGCGGGCGGAACGCTGAGAGTGCAATGACTGCGGACGGAACGAAAATGAAACGCAAAAGCAACAACAAAGACAGTCTACGCCTTTCAGTGTTGTAAAGTTTGTTGTTGTTGTTTTTTTCTAATCTAATCAAAGTCAAACAAAAACAAGAGTGCAACGAACAGACAAAGTAGAAATTGAAAAATTCCAGCCACAAAAATTAAGCCACACTAAATAACACAAATAAGCGTAATTAACACTTTTATATAACAAACAACAACAAAGGGGAGTTCATAGCAAATAACTCGGATGACTAATTACAGTCGGCGGGGGACAGGGGTGGGGGGGACATTTGTAGGGGGCGGCAAAATTGGAATCACTTCAGAAATTCAATATCAATGCGGTTAATTGTGAATTGCTCGATCGGCTAGCGCAAAAAGAGCGGGACGCGTCCCTTATTAGTTTGTAATCTTATCAAACGATTTGCCGCAGGCCCGCGGGCGGGGGTGGGGGAGGCGGTGACTATAGCGATAGTGTGGCAACAACAAATCAGTAGGCATGACTGTGCGTCGTTGCGTATGTATGGCGGTGTGTTGACATGCAATCAAGGCAAGGAAAGTTGAGGAAATTGAATTTTCCAGCCACGTCATTTTCGGCTGCCTCTCTGTACACCGCATTCCTTTCAAGTGCGCAAATTATTTCATGTGAATTTAACAATTTACACACACACCCACACACACACACATGAACTGTGGGAAGTGCACCCACCCACACAGGCCCATACATACGCATATTGTAAATAATATCCAGTTGCAGTTGTAAATTATGTTTTGGTTTACTACCTGGTGGATGGTATGTTTTGAGCTTACCGATTTTCTGTCCCACGGGAGTGGAAAAAATTCCCAGGCTACCAACGTTAAAAAATGATGAAGCCATTTTATGCACAACTGCGGCTGATTTACGAATGTTTATAATTTCCCGAGGTTTAGGTGTTGTTATTGTTGTAGATTTTTTAGAGTTGCCACTTTTTTAATGATACAAGTGTTGCCCACTTGTAAAATACAAAAATGCATTAGAATAAATAAATAAACTTTCCCAAGCGTCAGTGCTTATACATTTACACTAAAATATTTATACTAAATATTTATTTTATATTTTAGATTTGTTTGAACTAAAATATTTATTATTTAAAATTTGTATTTACAGCTAATTCAAACATCGAACAATGGAAATGTTAATCAGGGATGATTTTTCGATAATATTTTTCGTTTTAAATCCTCCCAGAAATATTTATTTTAAAAAAAGAAACAAAATAGCAATAAGTCCAGTCAATTATCTCTCACACTGACCTTTAAGCTTAAAATATTAATCAGGGATGATTTTTACAGAAACAAATTCATTGAAATCCTCCCGCCTTCCACCTTTTCTGTACAGTGTTATCGGACACGTCCACTGTTAAATGACATTGAGTGGCCCAGTCTGGCAGCCCAGGCAGCAGTGACGCTATATGGCAGCACTGTTTGCGCGAAAAGAGAATAAAACTGAAAAGAAGAAGATAAAACGAAATCCGGAAAGTCGGAAGAAACACGAGGGAACGCGAGGAGTAATTTTCTGTGAAGTGTAACGAAAAAATTAAATATTTGCAATGCATAAGTTGTTACAGCATTGATATTAACAGTTATGAATTACAAAAAACTCAAAATATATGAATTTATTCGTGTTTATACAAAGAAAAAGTCCGACAACCTTTTTGCCATCCTCCCGCTCATCAAGCCGAATTGCGGAGACAGACAATACAGAGCGTAAAAAAGGCACAAGAAAAGACCGTGAGACTGTGTGAGTGTGCGTGCGAAAGAAACAAAAGTTAAAGCAGAAGTGAAAAAAAACTGAAAAAAATAAAAGAAAGAAAAATACTAGTAAACTAATTGTCGCGCGTTGTGTGAAGGACGTGTCGTTCGGTCGCGGGGGTCCCACGGGCTGACGTGACGTCGTCTCGCAGTCGACGGCAGGAGGACGCAGGAGCAAGAGGATCGTCGCCAAATGTACAGCAGCAGTGCTAGCTGAAAGTGACCGTGTGTGTGTGTGCGTGCGTGCCCCACCCCACCACGTCCTCTGCCACTATCATTGCCCCCCAACACCAACACAACAACAACAACAAGAATTATCAATCTGCCAACTTATATTTCCGGGTGGCAGGAAAAGTCAAGTAGCGACGAGCGGAAAGAAAAATCCTTCAAAATTCCACCACAAACGCCCACAACGTCGAGCAGCGCCATGCCTGTCTCGCTAGCGGTTTGCGAAACCTCAAACATCGTGAAAGCCGCCCTGAGAGAATCGCTTGGCATCGGCGGCGGCAGTAGCGGCAGCGGCGTCAACGGCGGCAGCAATGTTGGTTGCCATGCAGCAACGGCCAACGGTAACGGTCGATCTGCTGACGAGGCTAAAACCGGCAATAATGGATCCGCCTGCGATCCCTCGACATCCACAGAAAATCTGCAAGCGCAAATTATGGTGAATGCCAAACGAGTGCTGCTATCGAAAATCGAATACGAAGAGGTCGAAAATTATCATGAATCGGTGTTGGATAATCTCAAATCCAAATATGTTGTCATCAAGCCGAACAACAACATCAACGGGGCGGCGTCGCCGAATTGCAACGGCAAAAGCAACAACAACAACTCCAAGATTGCAGGCGCTAACGGGCATGGTAAGTTGAGGGTGTTTTTTCTCTCTTTCTCTCTCTCTTGCGCCCGTTCTCTTGCTCGTTATGTGTTTCTCGCTTGCTCTTCCTTTTTCTTTCGAGTTGTCGCAACGCGAAAATTTTTCCATAAAATTTTTTTTTTCTATCACGTGTGTTGTTTTTCCCGCTGCTGCTGTTCGCCCAGCCCAGCGCGCTACTGGGACCGTTGACTTTGCCGCCACCGCCGCCGCCTTGCATACCTGTACTTTTGCGTGGGCCTGTGTGTGTGTGTGTGTGTGTGTGAGGCTTGCAGTGCCCGCTTGTTTGTGTGGGTGTAGCGGGCAAGCAAAACAAGTACAAGATCGTTAAATAGAAAAAGAAGTAAAAAAAAGCGCCGCCGTAATTCGTTTTCTCTCTCTCTTTGTCTTCTCCTTCTGCTGGTCTAACCGCACGTAAAAAAACGTGTACGGGCGGCGGGCGCACATGTTGAATTGATTAAGTTTTAAAACTGTGTGTGTTGACAAATGGCAACATTGAGAATGAGTAATTCTATTTTCTTTTTCGCTTTGTGCTTGCCGCCGCCAAATTAATTGCGACGCATTTTTTTCTCGTTCTTTTCTCTTTTGCCAAATATTATGAATGGCGCAAAAATATGCGTGCATGTGTGTGGGTGTGTGTGTGTGATTCATGCATTTGCCTTCGTCTCGTCTGTCGTTCCGGATGTATCGAAACCAAAGTATCGATACTTTTAAAGAGTGTGTTGGACAACGTGTTTGTTAATGTGAGTGGCGTTAACCAACACTGCCTGGAAGCGTATTACACGCATGTGTCTCATTTCCAACGAGTGATTCAGAAAACGCTCGCTGTTATCAAGCCACACGCTATGCCCAGTTCGTCACACGCTGGTTCATTGTCAAAGGCACTCGCTCTCGCCCCCACCTCCACCAGCCAAGTGAGCGAGTGTGTGTGTGCATGTGTTTTTCTCGTTCGTCGCGCAGGCAAAAACAAAGCGAACCACACAAAAAATAAAGGAAATCCAAATCGAACTCAAAATATCAAAGAACCATTCAATGCATTATGACTGTGATGACTGTCGACACGTTCGCTTTGTGGTTACTTTTTAAATTTCTCCTCGGCCCTCTGTACCATCTCCTCGCCAGCGCCTTCCGTTTTCTACGAAAACTAAACCAACCCGTTCGTATTCCCCCAGAAAACGCCATAAATGGCCAGCGCCATGGCCGCCCCTCCAACGGAGCAGTCAACGGCGGCGACCCGCCCAACCCCAACGAGCTGCCCAAGCCCAAGCGCGTCCTCTACCCGCGCGAGAAGATCATCACTGGCTGGGCCAACTCCGAGCGCAAGTGGGAGGTCGGCTCCGGCATGCTCAACGTGGGCAACACCTGCTATCTCAACTCCACCCTCCAGGCTCTGTTCCACATACCCGCCCTGGCCAACTGGCTGCTCTCGGAGGAGGCGCATGTGGAGAACTGCACGGTGGCCGAGTCCGGGCAATGCTGCATCATCTGCGCCATGGCCAAGATTCTGATGGCCACCCAGAGCGGCTCGGCTGCTGTGCGTCCGTATTTGGTGTACTCGAAGCTCAAGCAGATCTGCAAGCACATGGTGATGGGCCGCCAGGAGGATGCCCACGAGTTCCTGCGCTTCCTCATGGAGGCCATGGAGAAGGCTTATCTGATGCGCTTCCGCAACTACAAGGAGATGGACCAGCTGGTCAAGGAGACCACCCCACTAAGCCAGATCTTTGGGGGCTACTTGCGCTCGGCCGTGCGTTGCCTTTCCTGCGGCCATCAGTCCATCACCTTCCAGCATTTCCAGGATCTGCTGCTCGACATACGCAAGGCCGACACCCTGGAGGAGGCCTTCGATGCCTACTTTGCCCGCGAGCGCCTCGAGGACATGGGCTACAAATGCGAGGGCTGCAAGAAGAAGGTGAGTAGGTCCATCGAAAATAACCGAACTCCTTAACTGATTGGCTGCTGTTTTTCCCCCAGGTGGCGGCCACCAAGCAGTTTAGCTTGGAACGCGCGCCGATTACCCTGTGCATCCAGCTGAAGCGCTTCTCGATCATCGGCAACAAGCTGAACAAACAGATCAGCTTCAAGCAGCGCATCGACCTCACCAAATACGCCGCCCGCAGCCAGCTGGCCACCAGCCAGTCCCTCACCTACCGCCTCGTCTCCGTGGTCACCCACTTGGGCGTCTCCCAGCACTGTGGCCACTACACAGCCGTCGGCCTCACCAGCATGGGCTACCACAACTTTGACGACAGCTTTGTGCGTCAGATTTCCATGCAAAGTGTGTGCAACACGAATGCCTACATAATGTTCTATGAGATGGACACGCCGGGCTCGGGGGCCGGCAGTCCTGGGCAGCCGGCGGGCGTCAGTGTGCCGAAGACCAATGGCCTGCGTTTGACCAACGGCGGCTCGACTATGAACTCGCCCACGGCAGCGGCCACGGCCACCTCGGGCTCCTTGTCGGCGCCGTCGACTCCCACGCGGTTCATTGGTCCCCAGCTGCCGGGTGGCGGTGGACCGCCGACACCGCCTTCGCCGGCCGTGATGACCAATGGCCATGGCTCGCCGAAGATCACAATCAATCTGAAGAACAACAGCCTGGTGAGGAGCAATGGCAGTGCCAACGGCCTGCAGAACAAGTCCAATGGTCTCCTGATGGGGACTGGGAAATTTCAAGAGTCTGCGCACCAGAAGCCTCCACTGGCTGGCCCATCGCTTAAAGGCGAAAGTCCAGCAATTGCAAATGGTAATAAGAGTTCCTCCTCCAGCGCCACCACTAGCACAGCCACAACCACAGCCAGCAACAAGTATCTGCCAAGTTCATCCGAGGATGAAGACGACAGTGGCTCCGCCGCCGCCGCTGCCTACAAGAACAAGCTGAATGCCACGGCCCAGCTGCCGAGCATGCCCAAGTTGTTTGGAGCGTCGATAAGTCCAGCGCCCGCCCTGAAGCCGCCCAGCCCGGCCTTGAATACCTTGGTGAAGCGGCTGGTGCCCTACGAGTCGGCCTCGGAGGAGGAGGATGCGGCCGCGAGTAATCCCCGCAAGCGGCGCAGCGATGTGGACTCGGATGACTCCGTGGAGGCCGGCAAACAAAAGACTGATGCAATAGACGAGATATTCAAGCGGGGCATACGCAATTTCAATGCGAAACAGACGGCCAACGCCTCGGACAGCGATGAGGAAGATGACCAAATGACCAATGGCTGGCGCTCGGGGAAGTCACAAAAGGGCAAATCGTCGCCGAAGACTCCGCCCTCGCCGGCGGTGATCAAATCGAAGACGGGCATTTGGCAGGTCACCCGCACGGACGAGGACGAGGAAGATGAAGACGTCGATGTAGATGACGACGAGGCAGAGCAGGAGCGCTCCACCCCCACCACCAACAATAAATCCCACAAGAATCCCTTTGCCAACAAAACTGCCAACGAAGGCAACAACACGGCCAAGCGCCAGAAGCTGCACAATGGCAACGCCAAGCCCCCCCGCGTGGGCAATGGCTACCAGGGTGAGGCCAACGGAGGAGCCGTCCAGGAGCTGCTGAAGCACAACCACCGCGGCTATGGCGGCTCCGTGCTCACCTGGAAGGGCAAGCAAACCGAGCTGGACAAGGAGGTGAGTAAACGGCCACAAGCTTTTATCGAAATCGATCAATTACTTCAACCGATACATTTGTCGCCATCAATTACTTCAAACCGATAAATTATGGTAATCTACTAAAATGCATTCCTGGTGTCGATACTTTTGTCATTCCTTTCCAACACTAACGCAACTGCTTTGGGTTTTTTATTTTTGTAGCTGTTTTAACTTTGTTAAATTGTTTTTGTAATGCTTTGTTGTTTTTTACATTTCCCCCGCCGTCCCCGCCATCATTCATTTAGCCTTTTGATTTGATTAACGACAACGGCAGCGCTAACATCGACGGGGCAACTGCAATTGGAATGCAAGAAGCCGTCGCCACCACCGATCTGCCGCCCGTTCGTCCCACCACCGCCCACCGAGTTCGCCTTGGAGACGTGTAGTGGGGTCGGCTCACCTCCGCGTTCTCTACAAAATTTTCAAATTGCTTAAACAAAAAGACTGTGATCGCCTTGAAGCTCGGACTTCAATGGCCTCCCCCACCAGACAGAAATCCATACACACGCTCACAAGACACTAGGTAAACTTAACCTCATCCTCACACGCCCAGGGAACCCTAAACCGCCACAAAATGAAGCTTATGATTGGCTGTTCTTATCCTCGTCTCGTCCGCCTGCTGTCATCTCAACATAAGCTTCATTGTCCCCCCAGCTGGCAAAGAAACCGAAGTTAAACTAAAGAAATTTATTCTCTCTCTTTTGTAGACTTTGGCCGAGGCGAAGGAGCAGCGCCAGCGCGACCAGGAGGACGACGACGAGAACGAAATGGACCGCGGCCGGCAGCGCAAAGTCAAGTCAACTAGCAAATTGGTCAACTCCACGCCCGGCTTCAATCCATTCCAGGAGTTCGACAACCAGAAGCGCTGGCACAAAACCGCCAACGGCGGCACCGGCGGCTACCCCCGCTACCACCACCACCACAACTACCGCGGCGGCTTCCAGCACCGCAACAAATTCAAGTTCAATCGCTACGGCGCCGGCGGCGGCCCCGCCAGTCACAAGTTCCAGCAACGCAATGCCCTGCAGCGTCACCTGGCCGCCGGCGGAGGCTTCGCCCGTCGCCAGCCGTCCCAGCAGCAGGCCCAGCAGTCGGCCTCGCAGACCTAAAACACAAAATGCATTTGACGGTCGGTCGAGCGGGTGGGGAGGGGCTGGTTTTCCTAACGTGTGTGGACACTGCTTATAATTGATGAGTACATTTAAATGATTAATTTTAAGTCCTTAAGCTTTAAGCTTTGAATATTCGGCCAGTTGCGGCGGCCGTGCATTTTCCTATTTTATTTATTTTCGATTGTCGGACAAGGAGAGCAAGTTAATTTCCTTGTTAAATGATTTTTTAACGCTGGACAAACATTTTCAAAAAATGCTTTACCACGCGGATTCGCTAAAGAAAACAAAAACCCACACTGAAGGTCGGAATTTTATCAAACTGAATTAACAAAAACCAACAAATATATTTAAATTTAAGGACCCAAACGCAGCAGCAACTAACCAACCCCATTTATGTTTTTTAGTCTTTTAAGTCTGTACATAAAAAAAGCGTTTAGAATTTAACAAACAAAATTAAACTAAAAAAAAAACGATGAACGCGACGCTTCACGAAACCCCAAAACTAAATGTTATGCGACCGAGGAAAATTAGGAAAATTCAAAGAAAATTTAACAAAAAGGAGATCAAATCAACCCACACACACACACCCACACACACGGAGGGAATCCCATTTATCTGATTGTATTTAGTGTAATAGAAAATACAAAAACCGAAACAACAAAATGAAACTAAAAATAAAATATAGATTTTAAAAGAATCCTCTCCATTGCTAGTCCCCGCCGCCGGACCGCTTCTTGCGCAGCTCCTTCTTGTTCATCAGGCGTCCTTTGCGGTAGCGCGAAGGCTGCGCGCCGCCGCCCTGCTTCAGTTTCTTGCGCAGATGCTTGGGCACGCTGCGGATGGTATTGTAGCGATTTTGCTTGGCCTTTTTCTGGTTGACCTTCTTATCGATGCGCTCCTTCATTTTCAGGACTTTGCTCTTCTTCATCTTTTTCAGTGTCTTGGTTTTCATCAGCCGGTCTATGTCCTTTTTGCTCTTGAAGTCTGAGGTGGGTTCGGTTTTCTCGGTCTCCGAGGATTTGCGTTTGCGGGCGGCGTTCACATCGAAGTCCATGCCGGGTATGCAGTCTGTCTGCTGCATGGCAGCCTCAGCCTCGTCACTGGCCTGGTCTTCCTCCTCCTCCTCGTCCTCGTCGGCAAAGTTGTGGCCCAGCATGTTGCGCTGGGAGGCCAGTTCGTTGCTGGAGAGCTCGACGATCTTCACCTGGACCTCGTCGTCTTCGTATTGGTCTGCTTTCTCGACTTTGTCTTCCTCGGTGAGTTCTTTCAGGGGCTCGAAGGACTTCTTGAGATGCTTGAAGCCATCCTTTACCTCCTGGCGGATGCGTTTGCGCTCTTCTTTGATATTCTTCTCCAGCTCCTTCTTGGCGCGTGTGCGGCGCTCGTTCTTGCGCTTCCGGAAGCCAGTGAGAAATTCTCTACAAAAACTCGCTTTTATCTTTGAATTCTTTTGTTTTATTAATTTATACCCACTTGCGTTTCTGGGGATCGAAGACAATCTCCACTTTCTTTTTCGGCTGCTTTTTTCTAGTCATTTAAAAAAAATCTGTTTTTTGTTTACCGCCTGACAAACGTGGGTAATGCCAGAGTTGCCGTAGTGCCCACGGGGACGGAGTTGCCACATATTTAATCGGTTTTACAAACAGGGTTGCTTTGGCGAATACTGGGCGCGAAAATTAAAAAAAAAATGTTCATTTGTTATTTGATTTCATATATTTTCCATATTATGAACATTTAAATCGCTTTGTGGTAGAATCTTAATATTCTAAACTTCTTAAATGTATACATGTTTTATGTTGCGAACTCTTCAAAGCGCTCTCGTATATATCACATCAATTAAATAACAAGTTCTTCTAGAAGCAATTACAAATTATACACACAATACAATTCTAAATACTAAATAGAGGACATAATACAATTTCTAGCCTAAACATAAACGATATAGGTTTTTTCAATATGTAGAAGTTCGTTTGTAACTGATATACTTTTTAAATTCCTGTTTAATTCCCTTCTTCACTCCTCCTCGCCCTCAGTGGCGAACAGTTTCTTTCGCCGAATCGACGAAGTATCCAACGGCTTGTGCGTTGATATGTGCGCAGAGTCCTCAGGGCTTTCGGTGGTTAGGAAACTGCTTCGCACTGCCTGAAGCCTCTGGGCCGAACCAAAAATACTACAAAGATCGACAGTTAAAAAAATCCCCAAGTTTTCCCCTCTCAAAGACTCACCTCCTCTTGGAGTAATCCCGTCGACCCGACTGGTAGTGATTTAGAGGCGTGGAATTGCTGAACTTCTCGCGCGCACTCACCGACGGCGTGCTCTGCAGGGACAGATCGAGGAAGCCATCGGCTACAAGGAAACCGGGCTTGCTGCCCTCCCGCCGGGCAATGGGCGTTGAGCCCACCAGCAGATATTCGTTGCGTGGCTTCAATTGCGGCGATGATGGGCTATGGGAAGAGGGCGCAGTGATGGTGGCGGCGGGTATATTTCGAGGCGGAGAGATGGACTTGTAGATGTGAAGCATTTCCAGAACGAAGAACAAGAAGCGAATGGTGATTGCTTTCCAATTGCACATTTTGCCCCAGACAACGCGAGGCGAACGCCGAATGAACTTGAACTGGAAAACGAAAGAATTAAATGGATCCTCAGCTTTATTTCCGTCAGACAAACTCACCAGCTGCTTGAGCTTGACGAGGGACTGGCGGTTCCTTTGCATTTTCAAAAGCCGCGGATGCGACAGGAGCTGATCCACTGTCGGCCGCTGGAAGGAATCCGGCGACATCATGGACTTGATGAAATGCTGCAGCTCCGTTGATATTTCTGCCAAGACAACAGATAAGTTTGGGCAAATTAACTTGCCAAATTTTCAACTCACTATTTATAAACTCCTCCGGCAGGATGCCCTGGCGCAGCTCGTGCCACAGCGGCCCATTCGAGGGCAAGTCCATGCAGCAGGCCAACTCGAGCATTGCTATTCCCAGGCTGAAAATATCGGCTGCCTTGGAGAAGCGACCCTGGAGAATTTCGGGGGCCATGTAGCGGCAGTCGCCCTCGGTGGCCTGGTCGTTGTTGGCCTTGTCCACATCGATGACCAGACCGAAGTCGGCCAACTTGCAGGTGTCATCGTCGTCAATAAGCACGTTGTCCAGTTTGATGTCCAGGTGAATGAGATTGCGGTCGTGCAGGGACTTGAGGCCCCTCAGCAGGTCCAGTAGAATGTGCCAGATGCGTTCCTCGGGAATGCCCCGGCATCTGTACAAATACTGCTCGAGATTCTCGCGGCACAGCTCCATTTGTATGAACAGGCGGTCGTATTGCTCCCAGGCGCGGATGAAGCGTATGCAGTTCTCGTGGCCGGAGAACTCCTCGTAGCGGCGCACCTCTTCCAGCCGCTCGGCGCGGTACTGTTCGCCGCGGAAGAGCTGCTTGGTGATCTTCACTGCGTAGAGCTGGCCGTCCGAACGGTTGCGCACCTGGAAGACCTCGCCGAAGGAGCCCTCGCCCAGTTTCCTGAGCTTTTCGAAGCACTGCTCGAAATGGCTGTCATTGCCGCAGTCGAGGAGCGAGGCGGCGTTGGGTGAAATGGGGAAGGAGTCCACCGCCTCGCGGAATGAGATGGCCTGGGCCACTTGGGAGCTGTTGACGCTGGAGGGCGTGAGGGATTGATTGCGGCTCAGGTTGTTGTTTTCCACGGTGAGATAGCGCGTCTTGTACTTGGGGGGCGGGCGAAATCTGTTGCAGCCCTCGTGGCCATTGAACTGTAAACACACACAAAGAATTGAGCTCGCGTTGTATATAAAATGCTGATGCAGCGCAACGGAGAACGCTTCCCTCCGTGAGCGGTTGATCTTCGATTTTCTGCTGGTTTAGGGTAGCCTTACTTGTTTGTGCCTGTGGTGCCTATCGTCGCTTAGCTCCGGCAGGGGCAGATGTTGAAAGTTCATAGTCTGTGTCTCCTTTTGTAGATAATTTAAAATTTTAAATTCGAGTCGCTACATTTACTTTTGTTATGTGGTGTGTGTGTGTGTGTGTGTGTGTGTATGTGTTGTGTGTAGTTGCATTTTGCAGAGCTGGAGATATATCGATGCCGGTATCGATAGCCGGGTGTTGCCAGTTATCGGAGTGCGGCTTTGTTAAAAACAAAAGTTAAACGGTCAGAAAATCCCCAAAAAAGAAGTTTTAACAACTGTATCCTTTTAAATTAAAGTGAAAAATAAATTATCTGACGAGACTTAAAAATAGAGTCCACAAATTCTGTTGGCTCCCCACAGGGCTGGGGATAGCCGGCACCTAGGATGCAATACCAGGGCTGGGTAAGCAAGTTGTCTATTTTATTCTATTTATGAGTTTTCTTTGTTAAATATTCAAATTTCTACATATGTTATTAATTCTTCAAGCTTCATCGTTTAATTAAATTGTTTTTGGAGAACCAACTTTAAAATTAACGAGGGCTGGACTGCATACGTTGATAAGGCAGCCCTGGTTCGGAATTCGGTCAGCGGACCGAATATATAAACAAATAAATAAAACAAATGCTAGAAAATGGTCAGCAGAAGCGTAGAAAGGTGATTTAATAAATTCTGACATTAAAAAACGATAACAAGCAAACCCCCCAACACTCGCCAGAGCTTAGAGAAAACTTAATTCGTTATGCAATGAATTTCGTTGTGCGTTAAAAATCTTTAAAACTTAAATGAACAACCAATTGATTTCCAACTAGGGCGTGACCCGCCCCTCAACGACAATCGATTTAAGTGCTTTTCACACAAACAACGCTGGCGTCCGCGTCTTAATCTCCCTGTCGGCGTCTGCCAGCCGCCGTAACCTTGAACTCTCAAGATGCACCAACACAAATGCCGATACACAGGCAAATATCCAACTGTAAAGATATAGAAGAGTAATATTTGTTTTTGTTTAATTTAAAACAGCAATAAGCCCAGTTTCCATGTGATTCGGGAAGTCTACGACAGCTCGAATGCCCATGAGAGATTCGAGGCCGAGCTGGACAAGGCGCTGGAATCGCAAGTGGATTTCATTATCATAGAGCCGCCGCGGCTGGGCGACGAGACCGGCCGCTGGATAACCGTGGGCAACTGTTTACACAAAACAGCCGTGGCCACCGGCGTCGTCTCGCTGGTCTCCAGTGTCCTGTGGCGGGACCGGCCAGTAATCGCGGCCCCCATCTGCGCCATATCGCTCTTCTGCACGGGCCTCTACACAGTCTCCTGGAACTTTGACCCCTGCTGTCAATATCAGGTAGGTCGGCCGTTCTTCCAATGTCTCCAGTTACTGACTTTTCTTTTTCCACCCCCCAGCAGGTGGACAACAACGAGACTGTGCTGAACAAGTTGCCGCTGACCGATGTGTCCTCGCCTGTGATCCTGGGCTATGCCCCCAATACAAAGGCTAAATACTTGCATCGCGGTGTGACGCTGCTCTCGGCCGCCTTGTGCGCCTGGCAAATCTGGCGGTCCTACAAGTAGAGAGCAGAGTCCTGCGCTTCGAGTTGTTTTCCGTTCCATGTTTGCATGTTCGAGTCACGCGTGTGCGCCGGCAGAAGTCTCCGAGTTTTTAGTATTAAGCGCGAAAGCTGCCCCCTCCTGAGAATTGCATTTGATTTTACGATGAATCTTTTGTTTGCGTCGCTTTGTTTCGTGTGCGTTGAAAACTGAAAATGACGATGACAATGATGATGATTTGTGTGGCCAGCCCAGTTGTATTTTTAGTCAATTAGTTTTATGTTCTTTTTTAGCCAGGCAACCAATTTAGTCAGTCTTGATACTTTTTATTCTCCAACTGCAGACGGCGCCCGCTCAACCACTGTAAAAATAAGCAAGCGATTTATGTATAAATTAAACGATTGTTAATAGAATTCTAGGCACTCTCCCCTCCCCCCAAACAAAGTGCAGAAATATAAGCAAATTAAACTCACTCCCTGCCCTGATAAGCCGCCCCAGCCACAAAGCCGTGGTGAATTCAGAAATGCATAATAGAATCAACGACGTCATACGGGCGACTGCACTGCCCTCAGTCCGGCTCGGTTACTCACAGCGAACGGCTGCCGCGAGTCGTCCCTCAACAATGGGTAGGTGCTTGGCCAGGCCTCACTGTGGCTGTATCTTGATCTCCAGATCTGTGATAAGATATCTCTGGCGATCTGCGTGTTGCTGGCTGCGTGGAAGGGCAGTCGTTGGTGATGGCGCTCTTCGTGAGCCCGCACGCCCTCCAGGGCCTGGTGAAGTTCCATGCCCAGCAAGACCATAGAACCCTGGACGAGTGGGTCGACGTGGCTTATCGTGGGCTCTGCTTTATCGTGGCTCGACTTCAACATGTGATTCTTGCTCTATTTTCCGCTTTGGCAGCCCAGCGATTCAGCGATGGACAGGCTGCCGCCGCCGCCGCCAGCACCAGCGCGGGCTCTTTGTATGGCAGCATCAGCGCCAGTGGTCCCCTGAAAACCGCTGATGATGTGGTGCTTGTAATTGATGAGAGGGATGAGCGAGCGCCGCTGCTGCCATCGACCCGCCAGACTGCCGAGGAGGAGGAGAAGCGGCCCCAGCGGGCGGCTGAGAGAAGCTGGCTGAATTGCCGGCTGATTGGCTTCCTGTGGCTGATCTTGACGAGCCTCGGACTGGCCGTCTACTTGCTGTGGAGAGAGAGTGAGTCTGGCGAGGGCTCATATGCCAATTAGAAGTTCCTGCTCTGATCCATTGCGTTGTTTGCTTGGAAATAAACAAAGAGGCCAAAGTTGACTTTCCAGATTTATTTTTTTCGGGGTGTGAAAAATCCACAAACCGCAACAAACCGAAGCTAATCGTTGGCCAAACAGAAGAACGAGCACGGATCTGCCTCTGGGCAGGCTTAGGCGGTCGACGCCAGCGGGACGGCAAGGAATCTTTCAAAGGACTGGAAGTTTGGCTTCTTTGTTCAAAAGAAGCCGCTTCTTCCCTGGCAAGAAGTCTGTTTACTTTGGTGGACTTTTCTAGGCTCTTTTTCCTTACCCAACCTTTGGCCTCTTTTGCCTCTGAATTCGGAATTCCTTGCTAATCTTTCCTCTTTCTTTTTCAAGCGCGAGGACCCAGCCTGGGCTTTTCCTTGGACCTCATCCATCACGATGTCTGGAGCCGCCTTCTGCTCACTGGGGAGGCCCTGCTGGAGGCCAGCCAAGTGGTCAACGTGATCGTCACCCACACAGGAGGCAGTGAGTGCAGCCGCAGCGATGAATGCCTGCAAATCCTTCACCAGCTCCAGGTCAGTCAGAGAAGAGAATCAAAGTCACCAATCCAATAAACTTCTCCCCGTCTTCTTCCCCAGCAAAATCGACCCCGCGAGCTGGACTACAACTTCCTGTTGGCTGGGGATTGCCGGACCTACGAGGCCCGTGGCTGGGACTATGCCAGCGGGAGAGATGGCACTTCCCTGGTGCTGGCCCTGGTGGGGAACTTCAGCCACAAGTCGCCCAGGGACTGCCAATTGCAAGCGGTGGCCTCCCTGCGGCAGGAGTCAGTGCGCCGGCGGCGACTGCAACCCCAGCACAGCCTGAAGCTGCAGGGAGCTTACCTGAAGAGATGGATGGCCAGAGACAAATTTAAATGAACTCGAAGATTCCATTGAACGCCACCTGCTCCTCCGTTTATTTGCGCAGGACATTGAAAGCGGGGAAAGCAGCACCCGAACAAAAAGCACGGCAGTCGCTTCAACTGCCTTAAAGCGTAAGAAACTAAACAAAAACTGGAATACCTAAAACAAGGACCCGCAAGGACCTTCAACTAATCAAAGTCCAGCTTCCGAAAGCTGCCCTCGATCGACTCGATCTGCGAGACGAAGTTGGTGCCCTGGCTGGTCTTCTCGGAGTTGAAGCTGCTCCGTCTCTGGATCCCACGATCGCTGAGCAGGACACTCTCATCCAAGGCCAGGACGAGGTGGCGCTTGGACGCCAGCTCCTCCTTCCACAGGTCGATCATCTGGCGCATGGGCATTTGGCCGCCCATCTCGCGCGGCAGGCAGGCAGGATCGACGCCTTTGGTGAGCTCCTTGTCGCTGGCATAGATGATCAGGCGGTTTTTCATCTTCGAGCTGACGCGGTTCTTCACAAAGTCAATGAGCCATTTGAGCGTGGACGGGACATTGATCAGGTGGATCTCCTTGTGGCGCAAGGGCAGCGACTGCTCGCCCCATTTGAAGATCCTGGCGAACTCCGTGGGATTCCAGTTGGTCACATGGGCCGTCGTGACCCCGCCAAAGTCCCCCACATGCGTCAGCCCCGTGATCTGCGTCTCCTGCTCCTCCATCAGGCACTCGTAGGTCAAAAAGTGAGCCTTGGCCTGGTCGCAGCTCGTGTGAATCTTTGGATTCAATCCTTTGGCATTGATGATCACCACCCGCCGCCCGTGCCGGTCCCGCTGCGGCGAGGCGAATATATAACCCTGATCGATGACATCCAGCAGCCGCGGCTCCAGGAAGTCCAGCTTGGTGCTCATGTGTGGAAAGGTCCTGCGGATGTTGAAGAACTTCAGCAGCGTCTGCTCGGCCATGGGCACGCTGAACTTCTTGGCCCTCAGGAACCGCAAAAGGAAAGTGTCGTCCACGCGGACATTCCGCAGGTCCTCGTTCTTCATCACCCAATTCCTCAGCTGCTCGAGGCTCTGCTCGCGCGAGCATTTGTCCTCGCGCAGCTCCCGCTTGGCGATCTTCAGCAGCTCCTCGGTTAGCCCCGTTTCCTTCATGGCCAGAAGAAGCTGCAAAAACAACAACAACGGATCAGTCAATGGGCTCAAGGCAGCTTGCCAAATATTTGCTAATTAAACCAAACAAAGGGCTCCGTGGTCGTATAAATTATTCGGATTCATTGGTTTCTTTTCTTTTTTATGGCGAAAACAAAATTCAAGATCACACGCAGCCCCCAAATTGGTTCAAGTTCAAGCCGCTGGCCCGGATTCCCCCACGGCAACTCCGGGCAGAGTCTTTGGTTATTCGGTATTGCCCAATTCCCTACGCCAGCCGGACCGCCTTGGAGCCGCGGCATTTATGGCTTTTGTATTTGATTAGCGAGACGAAGAGAGAAAACTTTAAACTTTGCGTATTTGAAGTCAAATTAGCTGCTCTGTTTGGGCGGCTAATTTTCCACCATTTCGTATTTGCCATGAATAATTTTCGTGGGCTTTCCTCGGCTGCAGTTTGCCAGCCGCAAATTTGACGGGCCAGCAAAATAAACAAGAAGCCAACCCAAAACGGCGGCCACTTCAGATTCCAACTGGAAATGCAACTTCGAAATGCAAATCCCGAAACGCATTGGGCAATAATTGAGCGGCGATTTCTTTGGCTCGGCGATTTCCACATTTTATTGGGGGACCAGCAGGAGAGCCGGGAAGTTGGTGTAGAAAATTAAAAATTAATTGTTTAATTTTTTAAATCTTTTTCGAATTTTGTAAGCTGATTTTAGAGGGACCAGCAGGAGAGCCGGGAAGTTGGTACAGAAAATTAAAAATTAATTGTTTAATTTTTTATAATCTTTTTCGAATTTTGTAAGCTGATTTTAGAGGGCCCAGCAGGACAGCCGGGAAGTCGGTACAGAAAATTAAAATTTAATTGTTTAATTTTATAATTATTTTTCAATCTTTGTAAGCTGATTTTAGAGAGTTTTTTAAGACTCCAATTAAATTATTTAGGGGAGGAAATGAAGCCTTCAAAAGTTCTAGAGAATTGAGAGAAATATTTAAAAAATTCTTTCCCCTTTTTAGTTTGTGGCGGAATTTAAATTTCTTGGGCTAAAAAATGCTGAAATTGTCGCATTTTCGTCTGAATTATTTCAATCATTTTGAAGTTATTTGAATTATTGGAAATTATATTTTTAATTTATATATTTTATTCATTCCTCCTAATCATTATTTCCTGCATTCGTTGAACTAAAAGATTCCCTAAGTTAAAAATTCTTTTTAATTGTTTTATATCAAATTAAATAGATGGAAATCTGAATATCTTTGTGATTAAAATAAGTCACATTTTCGGCTAAATTATTTAATTCATTTGGAAGTTATTTAAAATATTATAAACTGAATATTTAATTTCTATAATTTCTATATTTTAAGTTGTTCTTCTAACCTTCAAATCCTTTATTCGTTGAGCTGAACGCCCTTAAAAAAATCCTTCAAAGAACTTCCCTTAAATCTTTTTAATTTTTAATTCCCGCCTTCGTTGAGCTATTAGCCCATGAAAAAAATCATCCAAAAAAGTTCCCTAAAATCCCTTTGATTTTTAAATCCTGCATTCGTTGAGCTAAAAGCCCTTGAAAAAAATCATTCAAAAAGTTCCCTAAATTCCCTTTAATTTTTAAATCCCGCATTCTTTGAGCTTTAAGCCTTTGAAAAAATGCCTTAAATAAGTTTCCTAAAATCCCTTTAATTCTTATACAGAAGCCACAGAAGCTTGTTTCCAAGGTCTTTAATTTAAATCTTTAATTATTTAAGCTTTTAAATCTCCGAAATCCTTTTAAAAAATATCCAATTTTGCCTTAATGTCTTCAATCTTTTATTATTTGAGCATCCGAAATCCTTTTTCAAGATTTTCATTTGCCTTCTTTTCATTTTACTTCTTTTTTGCTTTGTTGGTTTTTGTTTTCTTTTTTTTTTTAATTTTCCTGTATTCCTTGGCGCTCCCACTTACTTGTGAAGATTTTTGAAATGTAATTTTAATTGTAGTTATTTTTAAATTTAAGTTTCGAACACGTCACACGCTGCGTATGATTAATGCAGCCGCGCGTTCGCTGGCACTTGAAAAGCCGCAAATTGAATTCGCAATGATTTCTTTGATTGAACTAATGATTTATGAATTCGAGAGTTTGCTTTTTGTATTTTGTTAGACAAACGGACCGCCGCCGCCAACAACCGAACGACGCGACGCCTCAACAACGAATGCTGGCCAACAATTCGCCCCAGCCAAGAAACAACAACCGACGGCGAACCAACGTTGGCGGCGGTGGCAGAAAAAAATGTTAAAGAAATTAACTGGATTATATAATACGGCTAAGGGGGGGCGGGGGGCATCGGGTCCGGCCTATAACCGCGACCGAATGCAACCTGGACAACCAACCAGACAATTGGTAAACGTTCAGTCAGCCGAAGTTGTTGTTGTTGTTGTTGGTGGTGGTGTTGTTGTTGTTGGTGGTGTTGTTGTAGTTGCAGTGTCGCCGTTTTGTATTTTTGGGGGGAACAAGTTTTGTACGAAACGAAAAACCGAAAGTGCCACGGCACTCAACGAAGAGGCAGCTTTCGGCAGCTCTGCCCGTCTGTCCAGCTGTCCAGCTGTCCGGCTGTCTTTTAGCCATCAAAGGTACCTTGGTTACTTGATAAAAAAAAAATTTAACTTGGCAGAAATCCACACACACAACCGAAAACTATTAAAAGCCGCAGCTTGGCCAGCGTCCCCAGCATCGGGGGTTGGGCAATCCCAGTTGGTCAGTCGGTTGGTTGGTGGGTAAATCAGGTTCGGTTTTTGGATTTTCTCATTTGTTTATGTGCATTTCGAGCTGTCTGTCTGTTTAATGATTCGTCGCTTAAAGTAAACAAAAGCCGATGAAATGCAATTGCCATTTGCATTTTCATTGCGCTGCAATCAATTTCCAGCCTCACGCGACCTTGAAAAGACCCTCAGCTGGGCTGGGCTCGGCTCTGAGCTAACGATCTTGTCGAGGCCCAAATACCCGGCCAGTTCGTCATCGGCGGCCTATAATTGAAATTTGATTTGGGGGCCATCGGTTGCCCAATTGGCTGGGAACTTCCGTCTGACCTTCGGCTAATCAACTGACTGAGCGCTCTGTTCGCATTTTTCTTTCCATTTTTAATTCACTTAGCAGGCCTTTAATTTAATGAGACTTTTGTGCAATCTGCGCACTCAACGCTGACACGTTTTCAACTCCCCAACTCCCCAACTCTCTCTCTCTCTCTTTCTCCACGTTTTCCTTTACATTTTGTGGGCTGGCGTGCATAACAAGTTTAGCTGAGCTGAGGCAACGCAGCCCCCAAAATTGCTCCACATCAACGGCCAACGGGCAGTTGGGCAGATGAGCAAGCGGGCGCGCGCGCAGGCGCATCACAAAGCGATTTTAATAAACACATTACATTTCACAAATAAAAAAAAAAAGTGCGGCTCAGGCCGACAAACAATTCGCAATGAGCTGGCCCATAAAAAAAGGGAGCGGGGGCACAAACATTTTGGTGATTGGCTGCGTTGGCGGCGGCAGCGGCTTTCGCTCGTTTGGTTAATTAACTGCAAAATTATTCCCTGGGAATATGGAATTCTATATTTCCATTTAGCATAGAAATATGTCCAGAACTTGGTGGCCAGTTTAGGGCATTGGAGCGCGGGGGCTTTGGCTTGCCAAATTAAAATCAGACCCGCCGCTTTATTGCGTCTTGGGCAAGCCAAGAACATAAATTAAACTAATTTGGCAATTTTGTAGATTGTGTTTGAGGCAATTCGGCTTTGCTTTTATTTTTTTCGAGCTTGGGCAATTTCGGTCTTGTTGTTCCGCTGCAGTTGGCTTTTGTCACAAATACCAAGCAATTTGAGCGGCTGACATTGCCGCACTCACCTGACGTCGAGTTCGGTTCTTGCACCAGCAAATGTCAAATTTCCGTTAATTAACGTTTAAGCCGCGCAACCGCACAGCGTCCGACTCACTCGAAGGTCCAACGCAGAATCACACAAAGCCTCCAACTGTCGTGGGGCCCAAGCTGCGATGGGGACAGCCCGGGAGCCGGTTTGGCCTACAGATTTGGGAATATGTTTGACTTATGGGGTTTTCAAGCGGCAAGGTTAGTTTAAGATCAAACTGAATCCACTATAAAAGTAATTCCAACCTTTTAGGGGAAGCTTCAGTTGGCCAAATCGAAAGAAACTCATTTGAAGTTTCGGTTCTCTCCCAGCTTGGGGTCTTGGGCAGCGCTGGCCAGGACGTTGTTATCCAAGTTACGGATAGACTAGAGTGGCTTGGTGGTCTACGGCTCCTCGGTTCTAGTCCAAAAGCCCTGTCCCGAGGCCCAATGGATTAACACCAATTAATAAATAAACTACAATCCCTTCTTCTTCTTCTTCTTCTTCTCGATTTGCATATTTAAACGCCGCGCCCAAGGCCCGATTGTCTTTAAATATATAAATGCTCTAGGAAAGAAAAAAAGGCTAAAATGGTGAAAGATAATAGACCTGGAGCGTATTTAAGCCTTTAGAATTAATTAATTTTATTTCAATTTTAGTAAAAACTGCATTTTACCAATCGATACTTCATTTGAATTGAGCGCGTAAGATCGATAGTCCAGGGTGTTGGTACTATTTTATCGTTTTACAGCACCATTTCCGAAAGTAGCGTTGAGCAACACTTAAAAGAGTGCTGCCACACTATAAGATCACGTCAAGTGGCATCCCGAAAAATAACCTCAGTTTTTCGCTGTTAAGTTACAGGGGTGGTTCTCAAAGGCGGTCCCGTTTTTAAAAAATTGAAAAAATGGAAAATGAGAAGATCCAGCACATAAAACGACCAAAAAAGTAGTGGAGATTGAATATAACTATGAAATACCAACAACTACACAACTGCTGGGACCGGGGGAAGCCCTGCCTGCTGCCTGGCCATGCGTTTCACCTGACCATGTCCACCTGACCATGTGGTCCAATTGGAGCCGCCTTTGCAAGCCGAAAATTGATATATTGGAGTTGTTTTTTGGAATTGGTGTTATACCAAAGTGATAATGAGGTAAGAAATGTGCTAGTTCGTAATATTTCAGACCGCGATCTGTCCGGCAAAGTGTCTTGATGCCGTACCAAAGACTCCCCTGGCAACAGCCAAGCCACCCACGCGGCCGTTCTTATTCGCCATTTCTCTTATGATGTTTATAGGGGCGACTTGCAAGGGCAGTAAAAAGTCATCATAGAGTGCTCGGCTTGCCGGGCGATTGAATTAAAAACCACAATTTAGTGGAATTATTAATTGCGCATTAACTCCCCCGCGCCGCCTACGCTCGCGTCTGTATGTATGCGTAAGTCGCTGGTGCCGCTTTGCCCTTGCGCATTTGTATGCGTGTGTATGTGTTTTTCGGCACTGACGTTTTGCATGTGCTTTTGTCGTCTCTGCTTCTTTCCTTTGTTGTAAACGATTTGCCGTTCAGCGTTGACGCGACCAACGCCCCTCCCCCGTGGCCCACAAATTAATAGAAATGTAATTTTTTCGTTATTCTTTTTTTCAGCTTGGGCTTTTATTACACGGAAGAACGTACATACAAACATATATGATTTAATTTAATTATGGCAATTCCTATCTCGTGTGGATCTTATTTAAATTCGTCTCATCGGTAAGTGCCTTTTGGAAAAAACATTCGATTAAAAATTTATGATTTTTGCCCGCCACCATTTTAATTTAATAACACGGCCAGTCCACCTGTGCAAAATTAATGTTGTTCCCCCCGCCCGCTTGCTGACGTCCTCTGGGCCCAAGGCCTGATTGTCCTTAACTTTTTGAAGCCTATGCTTAAATTGGCCTATAACCAATAAATGGTCTCGGAAAGAAAAAAAACTGGTGAAAGATAAAAGACCTGGAGCGTATTTAAGCCATTAATTGCATTTCATGATGTAAAAACTGCAAAAATTGCATTTTACCAATCGATACTTAATTTGAATTACGCGCGCAAGATCGATAGCCCAGGGTGTTGATACCATTTTATCGTTTTACAGCACTAAGTAGAAGCAAAAGTTGCGTTGACCAACACTTAAAAGTGTGCTGCCATATTATAAGATCCCGTCAAGTGGCATCTCAGTCTCGCGCTGTTAAGTAACAGGGGTGGTTCTCAAAGGCGGTCCCGTTTTTAAAAAATGAAAATAATGAAAAAAGAGAAGATCCAGCACATAAAACGACCATTAAAGTAGTGAAACATGGACATAACTATGAATTAGCAACAACTACACAACTGCTGGGACCGTGGGAAGCCCTGCCTGCTGCCTAACCATGCTTTTCACCTGACCATGCGGTCCAATTGGAGCCGCATTTGCAAGCCGAAAATTGATATATTGGAAAGGTTTTTTGGAATTTGTGTTATTCCAGAGTGATAATGAGGTAGGAAATGTGTTAGTGCGTATAATTTAAGACCGCGATCTGCCCTGGAAAGTGTCTTGGTGCCGTGCCAAAGACTCCCCTGGCAACAGCCAAGCCACACATTTTGGCGAAATTGTTAATTGCGCATTACATTCCCCCCTCCCCCCGCGCCACCTACGCTCGCGTCTGTATGCATGCCTAAGTCGCTGGTGCCGCTTTGCCTTTGCGCATTTGTGTGCGTGTGTATGTGTTTTTCGGCACTGACGTTTTGCATGTGCTTTTGTCTCTGCTTCTTTCTCTTGTTGTAAACGATTTGCCGTTCAGCTTTGACGCGACAAACTCGTTCCCTCCCCCCTTCACCCACAAATTAATAGAAATGTAATTTTTTCGTTATTCTTTTTCTTTTAGCTTGGACTTTTATTACACGGAAGAACATACATACAAACATATATGATTTAATTTGTTGGATAAACCTACCTACGATTGCTGATGATAATCCCTATCTCATATGGATCTAATTTAAATTCGTCTAATCGGTAAGTGCCTTTCGGAAAACATTTCGCTTAACAATTTACGATTATTGCCCGCCGCCGTTCTAATTCAATAACACGGCCAGTCACCTGTGCAAAATTAATCTTGTTCCCCCTGCCCGCTTGCTGGCGCCCCCTGGCGGCCCTTTGTGCGTTTAATTGCCGATTTCGTTGGTTTTGTTTTAATTTCCTTTTGCATTTTTTGGGGAGCTCGTCCGCCGGCTACGAATGCATTGATTTTGGCATATGAATAAATGAAAGGACAGCAGCTGCCCGGCGGCTGCTCGTCGGCAGTTTTTATTATCAATTTATATTTAAATTTTTTTTGCACTGCGTTGGTAGCCAGGCCAACCGCCAGCACAGCCCACACGGCTCACGGTTATCCTGGCCAGAGGTCGGGCCTTAATTCAATCAACATTCGCTTAATTACTTAATTAAGTACGTCTGCGAGGGCCGCCCCCCTCACACATTCAAGTCGGCCATCATTTTGCGGAAATCATTCAATGATCCGTACATTTCGAAATCCCCATCCGTGTCCGTCCTGTGGCGCATTGTCGCCCCGTACGCCGCCCCCGGCCCATTGTAGGCCGGCCGTGGCAGCGCCAGGGGGACGGGCAGCAGCTCCGGCATCACCGAATGGTGGGTGATCAGGGCCCGCAGTGAGCTGAACTCCTTGGTGAAGCCCTGCGAACACAAACAAATGACTGATGAGGCCACCAAAGCCAGGGAAGTGGGCTGGGGCGGTGGGGTTACCTTGATTTTGTAGCCTCGCTGGGTCCTCATTATCAGATAGTGGGCCACACGCGGCGCCGGCGGCGGCACGCGCAGCGACAAAGCAAAGCAGCCGGGCTTAGTGCTGCTCTGGCGCACGAGGAAGGCCCCGGGGCTCTGGCGGGATAGAACCTCCAATGAGATCTCACGTGGTATGCCGGCCTGGAACCAGGCGGCGCCTTTCAGCTCTTGCTGTTCTGCCAGGCTCAGGCAGTCCAGTCGCAAGGGGGTAGACGGCGCAAAGAGTTTCGGGCTCGAATTGGCTGTAAGCAAGAACATCGTCATGTCTGTCAGGCTGTCAGGTTGTCCGTTTGGCTGCTTCTTACCGCTGCAGGTTTCCCGCAGGTACTTCTTGCTGGTGGGCAGCTCGGCCTGCAGGCGGTGCGTGGCCGTCTCGAGTGCGGTGAGGGATTGCCGGCAAGAGTCTCCAAACTTGTTGGCCACAAATTTGTCCGGCTCGCAGATGGCCTCGTTGACATAACCATCGCAAATGGTCTGGCTGGAGCCGGAGGAATTCAGCGATGAGGAGCAGGTCTTGTGGACGAGGGGGCGGCTGTCCTCGGTGGCCCTCAAAAGGCCGATGCCCATCGTGAGACGTTTGACCTGCAGGAGAGCCAAGAGTGGGTGAAAATTAGGAGCCCCTCGGATTCGATTAGACTTTTTTCTGCGAGAACTGCCCAACTGTCCAACTGTCTGTCCTACCGCTCATCGGTTAAGTTTCTTCTTCCTTTCCATTTTATTATCTTACTGTTTGTCCATTTCTCCGTCTACTTTACTTCTCCGCCAGCCTTCATTTCGTCTATTTCTTCATCCACTTGTCATCATCCGTCAATTTGTCCAACTGCTCGTCTGTCCACCTGCCTCCTTCTGCCTGTAAGACCGCTTCTTCTTATGTTTAACCGTTTGGCATCCTTCTGTGAGTCCGGCAGGTTCGTCTGCTTAACTGACCTCTCATTCGTGTGCCCGTTTGTCCATCTATTCTCAAGCCATCTGCTTCTTAAGCCTTTCTTGAATGTCCGTCTTTTATCAACTGCCTAATCTTCTGTCTCTCTTGGCTGTCCGTCTGTGTGCCTCTCTCCGCTTCTCCCAGGCCTGCCAAAAGCTTTCTCTCAAGTTTACCTAAAAGCTCTTCTCTGGGGATCGGATGGGCTCTCAAATGTATAAAAGCTCGGCTGCTTCAGGCCACCAGCAGTTGCTTGCTATCGAAAGGTGCAAGTCATTGTTTCTATTTACGTGTGATTTTATTATATATAGAGTGTATTGGTGGAAGTTCTTGGGGTTCTCAATGTGTGTATTTAATTCAAGTGTGGGTAAATTATGGAAAAGATTTAAGAGGTTAAGCGTGTGATGTCTCACAGAAGAATTCAAGCTTCAAACCTAATACAGCGAGAGTTTTGTGTATAGAGAAAGGATCCATTCCCACTAAGCATCTGATTCTTAGCATAATTCTTAGCATTATCGATCCTTATATGTCCGCTTGTTTGATCTCTGATCGTAGGACTATCTTAATTTGAGATCATCCACTATTTGGAGTGATTTGATCGCTTGGTTATAAGTCTATTTGTCCTTCTGTCTCCCAATTCGATGGTCAGGCAAACTCTTTTCGTATTTCGCTTCCCACATTTAACTGAGTCCTCTCACACGCGAGAAAGGCTCTCAATTTTCAGTATTTATGGACCAGAAGTTCTGGTATTACCAGTCTAAAATTAAGAGGCACTTTCTAAATATCTTTTTAAATGAATTTGAAGAGCGTCTCATACTTTTCTATTTATTTATTTTCAAGAGATTACCACCCCTCAGTCTCATTCTAATTTCCCCCTCCATAAATGCACTCTCGAGTTGGTGCTTCTCCAAGCAGAAGTGTTCAAAAACTTCTTTGTTTTCCAAGGCAAATAGCTTGCCATCTGCTGCCTCCGCCAACGCTGCCCACGTTTATTTTTCAAGGATTTTTAAGCCTCCTTCAGGGCTCTTTTTTTGCTCTTAGCCTTTTCTAATTATGCTGCCGATTTCTGGCAAATTAAACGAGTTGGCATCAAGCAACAGATGAACAGGGGAAAGGACTCTTGTTAATTAGCCCATAAATTCAATTCAAGAAAGGAATTCCTGACGTTGCCCAGGGAACAGGGCAAAACCCCAGACATCCTTTTAGGTTGGAATTTCATTGATTTGGAATTACCTTGAAATTAAATTTAAGGCATTTGCTGTACGCTCAATGGCCATTGACCGTGCAATTTACTTCGCCGGCACAGTGGCCCCATTATGTTAATGGCGTTTGCAGCAAATCCGACCGAACGATGACAGGAAAATGGTACTCGACACGGACAGGGAAAAGAGCAGGACCCAAAGGTCTCCCCGGGGAGAGACAGGTGGGCGGTGGGCGGACAGAGCAACAAAAGCCGCTGGCGTTGCCAGTGTAAGCGAGTCCTGGCATTTGATTTGGCCCCCTTTTCACCGCCGTCGATGGGAACTCCCATTGAGAATTTCAATTGCATTCTGCTGAGGAATAACTTTTGCCGTTGCCTACTTTCCTGGGCGGCCAGGACGAACTCCTTTAGGCCTGAAAACACGTGGCGGGTGGTTTCGCCGACATTTGCAGTTCCATTGTCGTTGCCGAGATTTATTGTGTCATAAAGTCAGTGAGTTAACGGCATTTGGATGCCATTGTTGTCTCCGTCGTTAGGGTCGTTTTCCAAAATGGCGGCCGTGCAGTTTGGCGTGCGTGTCGAAGTACCGTTAGCTTGCAGAATTCATTACCGTGGACGCTGTTTTGTAAGCGGCTTATTGCAAATTCCCCCAAACAAAAGACGGCAAGAATTTCTGGCCAAACAACAGGGAATCCTTAACCGTTTCACTTACCAGCGGTGGCTTATCAACCAAACGACGACAATTATTCATTTCCGTTGGCGAATTGTCCTCCTCGGAGCTGGGCGAGTGCGGCAATTGCTGCTGCTGTTGCTGTTGTTGCTGCTGCGACTCCCCCACATTGTAGTTGTTGTGCAGCAGCTGCAGTTGCTCCAGGTGCTTTTGGGTGGCCCGGGGTTTCTCGGCTACCGGCGACGGCTGGGCATGCGGATGTTGGTGGTAGAAATGTTGCTGCAAGGATGTTGCTGCTGTTGTTGTCGCTGTTGTTGCTGATGGGCTGTGATTAATCAATGCACGATTGAGGGTTGCTGGTTATTATGGCATATTTAGTAGCTTTGAGAAAGGAGTTCACCCACCCAAAGCCCAAGTCGGGCAGCAGTTGCAGGGAATTCTGATGATTTGTTGTCGTCGTCGTCGTCCCTGTGGCGGTTTCAATTAGAGAAGTCTCGGCGGTGTGGCTTGGGGCGGTGGTTGTTGGTGTTGTTGTAAAGGCGGCTGTGTTCAGTTGCGGTTCCAGGCGTAGGCGTATATCCTGCATGGCCATGGGGTCCTAGAGCATCTGCGGAACACAAAAAAGTAAGGAAATTTATGAGCACTACGAATAACGAAGTTTAAATACCCTGCAATCGGTTTATTTGGGGAAGGAGATTAAAAAGATATAAGAAATATATTATATTATTCCATATAATTAGTGACTCTTGATAAAGAATTAATATTTTTTTTTTTATTTTAGATTACAAAATCTTAACGTTGACTGAAGGGTCATAAACTAATCCGGAATATTTGTGAACAGCGAACTCTATCGTTAAATGGGCAGCAAATCTCTAACAGGTAATTATGGAGTACCATAGTATTCAATCCGCATTGCTTAGTGATTTAAACATTCTAAGAAATTAATTGTTGAGCCTCTTAAAAGCTTTTTTAAGGATTGTAAATTGCTTGAATCTTTATTACATGATTTTATTCTTGCAGATTCTTTTATGAGTACATCTGTTATCTCTATGGCTTTCAAGGAAACACATAACACACTCAACAGGTAGGATATAGCTGGATTTATAAGCTTCCTGGCTTATTTTTCTAACTAAATTTTATTTTTTCAGACTTTGACTATTTCTTGAAGGTGGCTGACAACTTCAACACAATAGACGAAAGAGGGCATCTCAATAGGTTGTATTAACCTGGATTAATAAGCTTCCTTGTTTATTTTTTTTATCTTAATTTTTTCTTCGCAGATTGTTTAAAAAGTTCATCTCCAATCTCTTTTACTATTAATGGAAGTCGGTGTAGAATTTGAATTAAGGAAGCACATAAGACGAAGAAATAACTCAAAAGGTTGGATATTGCTGGATTAATGAGCTTCTTGGTTTAATAATATAATCTTTGTAGACATCGACTATTTTTTGAAGGCGGCTGACAACTTCAATTGAGAAAACACATAAGACGAACGAAGGCATCTCAAAAGGTTTTATTTAGATCGATTAAGAGGCACTTGGTTTAATTTTCTAACATAATTGTATCTTCGTAGATTGTTTTAAAGTTCATCTGAGACCTCTTTAACCATTTATGGAAGACGGCCGACAGTTTTTATCAAGGTCGAAAAAAGGCATCTCAAAAGGTTTCAAATTGTTAAATTAACAAGCTTTCTGGTTTATTTTTCTAATAATTTTATCTTTGCAGATTGTTTAAAATCATCTCCGTCTCCCGTCTCATCTCCGATCGCTTTGACTATTTATGGAAGACGGCGTAGAACTTGAATCAAGGAAACACATTAGACGGAAAAAGGCCTCTTAAAAGTTTGTAGTTAGCTGGATTAAAAGGCTTCCTGGTTTATTTTTCTAATTTTAACATAATTTGTAAATTGTTTTAAAAGTTAATCTGAGACCTCTTTAACTATTTATGGAAACGGCTGACAATTTTTACCAAGGAAACACATTAGACGAAAAAAGGCAACTGTAAAGGTTTAAAATTGTTAGATTAATAAGATTTCTGGTTTATTTTTCTAACTTAACTTTATTTTTGTAGATTGTTTAAAATGTTCATCTGCGATCTCTTTGACTACTTATGGAAACGGCTGAAAATTTATATCAAGGAAACCCACTAGACGAAAAAAGGACTCCCAAAAGGTTTCAAATTGTTGAATTAATGATCTTCCTAGATTATTTTTCTAATTTAATTTTATCTTTGCAGATTGTTTAAAAAGTTCATCTGAGTCTCTTCTCTTCGACTATTTGACGGCGTAGAATTTAAATCAAGGAAACCCACTAGACGAAAAAAGGACTCCCAAAAGGTAGGATAGATATAAGAAGTGAACCCTTTTACCTTTAAAAGACCCTCAGCCATACAATGGAACCCGAATGGTTCCAGTTGACCTCTTGCAACTATAAACCAATAAGCCCTTTCGATATTATTAACTGCAGAGTATAAGAACTCTGTGATTGGGGGATTTTGCGATTTATTGAGGGATAAACAAGACTAAAATGAAAGGC
>JBAMCP010000802.1:0-34241 GCA_037075105.1 Lissocephala sabroskyi
GAAATCAGATTAAACCGTTACGCTGCTCATGACGATGACAGCCAAATTGGCAATCTCCCCGGCACGGCAGCACGCGAGCAACCCTGGCCGATGTCCTGGCAGGCCAAATGTGAACTATAGGGAAATGCCCTGGGGTATTTCGCAGCCAAATGCAATCATTTTGTTACGTGGCTTTGGTTTTATTTTCGTGGTTTTCATTTGTCTCGCTCACAGTTCCAAATCCGCCCGCCCGGGCGACAGCGGCGCCAATAAAACGAAATTTTCGCTTGGCCGACGCCACCGGCCGCCGGGGCAACATGTGGGCGCACTGACTGCTCGGCATTGCACGGCAAATATTGTCTCAATTTGTACTGGCACACTCGGTTGGTTAGTTCGTTGAAAGCAAATAGAGCCCCCCACCCCCCAGCACCCCTCCGCCGGTGTCGTTTTGGCTTATGCAGAATGCAAATGCTCGGGTGGATTCCTGGCCCTTCTGACGGCAGGAAAGCAGCAGGCGACGGAGCATCTGAGTGCATGTGTGTGTGGAGGAGCAGGGAAATAAACAATTTGTATGCGAATTTTGCCTTTGCAAGGAGCAGAGCAGCCCCAGCCTGCCAACCCGGGGCCCTTGGGCATCTGCAGTGCGGCTGCTCCTTGTCCTCTGCTGACGGGGTTCCTATGAATATGAAAATTTCAAAGTTCCTTCGTGTTGTCGTAACACCCCAACCCCTGAAATCCACTCCACATTCACCGCCCTCTCTCTCTCTCTCTTTTGCTCCTTGCATAAGCAAACAACAAGGAAATTGAAAGCAAAATATGATGACGATGTTCGATTCAAAGAGAGAGATTTCATATTGTTGGCCATTAAGAATATGGCACGTTCCAGGCCCCGGCAGTGATGCTGTCAGTTTGCTACCGATTTTCAGCAAATATAAATATTTGTAACCCCCACCCCACCCAGAGTTGAGCTTCTGTTCCTTTCGTATGCATTTTTGGAAATTAAACGCTCATGCAAATTTTCAGTTAGCTGGTTGACTGCAGCAGAATTTCCAATTCAACCAGCTGCACAGCAACTGACGGGGATCGATCGGCTGGATAAGCAGATTACCCCAATCGAAATTCCATGCAGAAATTTACTCCGTTTTTTTCATAGTACAAAATCAAATTCAAAATTTAGATTAAGTCCGCCTGCCCGCTCACTTCTTGCGCCGGAACGAGCAGCCCTCGGTGAGCCGGGCCCGCCCGCCTGTCGGCCGGCTGAGGGCCACCGCACAGCCCACGCACAGCACCACGCTCTGGGCGTGGCTGAACATGGTGGTGATCCGATAGCAGCCCGGGCACTTTACGTCCATGAAGTAGGAGTTGGGCTGGGCGATCAGGCGCTTCAGTTTGTGACAGCGTCGCTGCTCTGAGGGCAGCGGCTGCAGCAGATCCACGGCCAAAGGCATGGCTGGGGGAATTTTTGATTAACTCGCAGTGGAAATTTATTGAACCGGCAATGAAATCGCACGAAATCAAACTGACGGCCGGCGAATATCAAAGCAGCCAGGAAAGCTCGCGGAAGCTTGCGAAAGCTTTCAAAAGCTCGCCCACTGATATTTCGCATTAATGGGCAACTCAGCAGCGGTGACTAACGGACTGACGCTGCTTTCGGCTGCGGCGACCGCTAAAGCCGCTAGAGCAGTAATCGATAAACTTATCGTTACCACAGCAGCCCTGGTAATTGCGTCGATTCAGCTTGAAGTTCATTTCCTTTTGAGTGCCCCCCAGGACAAGTGAATCACTTGAAGGAAATCATCTACAGACGTTGATTTCTCACAAATTGCAATTTGCATTTAATTAACGGCCTTTCCCCCCACCCCTCGCTCTTTTCAGTGAGTCTGCTCTCGTGGCACAAAAGGATTTTCCCTTTCCTTGGATCTTGTAAACAGCAAAGCAGGAATTTTTTGTTTTCATATTTTTTTTTTTGTGCCCTCTTCAGACAACAACCGCAGGATGTGGAGCAGCACCCGGCAGACTGTCAAAGCATTTACCGTTATTTTCTCCCCATTTATGGCTGCCTTGGCACTTCAAGTGCATTGCCAGTGGATGCGAATGCGCGCACCGCTCCGCATACAAAATACCGAATGCGAATGCGAACTGTGCATGTGAATGCATTGCAAGGACGACGAGGACGACTGCGAATGCTCATGCATGCTGTGGAGTTGGGCAGCTGCCTAAGGCTCCTTTGGGCGGCGCGGAGCTTGGCTGTTTGTTTAGCGTCCTTGTGCGGGAATCTCAGTGCGTCGAGTGCGCGCCAACGGCGTCCATTTATTTTGCAATTACTCAGGCGAGCGAACGCGCCAACCACAACAAGAGGCCAACGAAGGAGGGGGTGAAGAGGAGGAGCCGAAAATCCTTGCTGACCAAGCTAAACGGCAAGCAAATGACAAATAATTCAATTCAAATCCCAGCAAATTTATGGCCAGTCATAATCACAGCTATAAAAATATTCAACCACCATCAGCGCCCTGCTTCTTGCTGGGTCCTTCTGCTTAAAGATAATCCTGGAAATTAGAGCACTCAACTGGCCAAGACGAGCGGGAAAGCGGGAAATGCTGACAAACTTAAAGTTTTCAGGGCAGCCCAACGAAAGCGAAAGAGAAATCCAAAGCGAAAAGAAAAGCGGAAAACAGGTGAGGAAGGGGAGGGGGCGCGGGGATAAGGGCAACATTAACATGCATAATTAACAGTGGCGGGCGGAGAGAGTGCATTTCAGTCAGGCAACAGGCTGGAAAAGTGCCCAACTGCCCAGGCCCACCTTCTCCGGTGTTTCTGGCTCCCCTGTGGCCGGCGGAGACGTCAACGAGGATTTCTGATGGAAGTTGAAAAGCGACAACAAAAATGACTCGGGAAAAATTATGCGATGACTGCGGATGAGCTGTGAAAAATGTCATAGGGCCAGGACAGCTGGGCAGACGGAGGGGCTCAAATTTTGCATGCTTAGCGTTGAGTTTTCTTCTTCGCCGCTTTCCAACACTGGAGACACCGAGAGAGCGAGAACCAGACCACCAGAGAGGATGGGGGGAGTTGGAAAAATGTGCGACCATAAACTACTTTTTGCTTGACCAGACGCCGCCCCGCCCGCCGCCCACTCACCAACTATGTCAACCAGTTTGACTGGTTGCAGGAAAAACTTTGGCTCGGCTGGCTCTGCAGCCCGTCTGTCTGACAAATGCTGATTGCTATGAACGTCGAATAACTTGGCCGTCGTTTTGCTCTCTTTGCTGCCTTGGCCGGTGCCCGATGTCTTTGCCATTCAACGCCAATTGATTGAAAGAATTGCCAGTTGCTCTCATTCGACGTCACCTTTTCATTTGGCCCGTCGACTTCCTTTGGCTCAGAAGGCCCTAAATTATCTTTGGCGTCGGCTGGCCAGGCGACCCCCGTTGACCCGTTTTTAATCTATGAAGGCCTATCGCTGGGTGAATGCAGTTTTTAATTCCTCGTTCGGCGACTCGAATGTGTTGCAGGCAAACTCGTGACGTTCACACCCAAAAAAAGCAAAAGCGACAAGGAAAATTCGTTAGGTAATCTATGGAGGCGAGGCGAGTGCAGCTGACCAGCGGAGTCAAAAAAAAACTGGAATGAAAAGCGGGAAACTGGTCGGTCGTTTGGGCGTCAACTCCGCCTGCCGTGGCCAATTCAAGACAAAATTGAAACTGCCAACTTTTGGCCAACTTCAGGGATCCAGACGAAAAGTTTAACTTGCAATTTGAATTGTCGGCGTCCACGTCGTTGACTCTTTCATCATCCTCAGGGCGGCGACGGGAAGAAAGCCCCCAAATATCCTGTGACTTAAAACCAACAATGCAGATGAGAGCAAACCGGGCGAGGGGTGGATTACAAATTGCCCTCTGTCATGAGCAGCGAGTGTAATTTTCAACTTGTGCAATTAAACAGCAAAAATTCGAAGATCTTAATTAATTTTGCCTGTCGACCCTTTCGACTCCCTCAACTTTCGGACACTTTTTTTCCCAATTAACTCAACAATAAACGTTCCCAGATTTGTGAGGGAACTCTTGGAAATTCCTCTGCTTTGATTTCATAAATTTAACAGAATTTAAGCATTTGATTTGGGGTCTTTGAAAGGCGTAGAAGCTGCGGGTCTGCGGCTGAGTTTTCGGGGTTCAAAAGTCTTTATAAAAGATTCCCCAGACTGATCATTTCCACAGAAAATTGTGGAGACTTTGGGCTTTTAAAGAACCTAAAGACCTTGTCTTTATATTAACTTCATTCTTGTCTAGATCAGCCGAGACTAAGGAGGCATCTGGGCAACAAACGAGAAGGCGAATGAGAGGCTAAGCGACAATCGTTTAAGCATTTAAGCGGTGAGCTCAAGAAAAGCGGACCCTCTGCTCTTTTTACCGGCCAGAATGGAACTACTGAGGAAGATCCCTTAATTCAATGGATTATAAGGTCGCCCCAAAGCCTTCTGAGAGCCAAAAACTGAGCCGATTCTGCCCTGATTTCTGTTTTTGGCAACAGTTTAATTCCTTTTTGCCCTCACTCATCTTCGATAGACGATATTTGTCCTCTTAATGAGTCGCTGGTGTTTAGAGCTCCAGGAGCGAATGAGGAGAGCCGAGGTCGACGTGGAGTTGGCTGTCTTGTGAGACTCTTTGAGTTTCCCACATTCTTGTGCTTGGTTTTTGCAATTTACCGGTCACGTCAATCATGCATGGCCAGGGCCACAAACAACACACACGCACACACACTCGCACACACACACACTCAACCAAGCGTTTCTTTTGGTCAGGTAACTGCAAATGGAGCGAGAGTCGGCAAGCGGACCATCAATCCATGGGCGCAAATTGAGTGGCAAGCAGGCAACCAGCAGGTCATAGAGCAGCGGAACGGAGGGGGGGCAGCAAACCAACCAACAACCAAACCAACAACCGACAACAAACAAACAAATGAACAAACAACAAAACACAAGAGAAACAACCCAGCAAACGAAGCATGTAAACTGCATTTTAATGTTTCAACATTTTTGCCGTAATGTTTTTCCCCCGCTTATGATAGCGGGGCAGGTAGGGGGAACTTACACACACACACACACACACTTACACACACTTGGCTAGTTGGTGTAATGTGTGCCAAATGCTTGAAGCGCTCTGCCCAGGGGCCAAGCAGCGGGAAGGGCGGGCAAAAAATTCCTCGCTTTGCATTTGCAACTCAATGAAAAATTTAGACAGCAAAATGAAAGAGAACCAAAGAGAAACCGGGGAATGCTACGTAAAAGTTTCCCCCCTCCCCCGCTCCGTTGACCCTTCCGGGCTTCCCCTCGAAAAGGTCAGGATTTAAATCAAAATTTTTTCATGCGTTCACAGGCCGCAAATTTTCAACCGCAAACAAAAAAGTTGTTGACTGAGAGAACATTTCAATTGTTTTTCCCACTGCGGCCAGTCTGCCTAATTTCAGTTAATGGATTTTTCAACAATTGGACGGCGACGGCAACAACAATTGGCTCATTACCGCCCGCAGTGTTGGCCGGCTTACCCCAAACGAGATGGCTCAATTTAAATCCCGGGTATTTACAGTCAATTAATCAAAGTTTTGGCATTTCAATTTGACACTGGCACCTACGCCCCTCCGTCGGCCCCACCCCCTTTTCCAGTGGCGATAATTGATGAGCCCCCAGGGGTGGCAATTTGTCAATTTCGCCATGTCGCGCGGAGTCTGAGAAGCCCTTCGACCTCACCGTTGTCTGTGGTCAGTGACCTGTTGGTTAACTGGGCAACTGCTCAACTGTCCAACCGAACAGCTGCGAAGTTTGTTAGTTCAGCTGGTCAGGCAAATCAAAGACCGTTTAGCTTGGCGTTCAACCAATTAAATTAGCAGCGGAGTCGGTCTTTTAACCCGTAGAATCAAATTTATAGATTTCATGGTTTATCTCACCAACTGTTCAAACTACTTTCAATTTGTCTGCTTCAGGCAGATTATTCAGCAAACTGTTTAGCTGAACGGTTGGTCAATGATCGATTCAATCAACTCTTCAACTATCTCTTTGTTCAACTGCTCAACTGTTCAATCAACAATTGCCGGTGGTCAACGGCCAGTTGAACTAAGCTTCCCAATCAATCGATCTAAATTTGATTCAACCAGGCAACCAGAATCAGCATTCTTTCATTTATCGGCTTAGTTGTCTAACTGCTCAACTGTCCAAGTGTCAGCCGAACTCAGTTTTTTCAATTGACCATTCAACCGGAAAACTGATCACTGATCTTTCAACGGTTCAACTCACCGAGTGTTCAACTACCAACAGTTCAACCAAATTGCCGTTCAACCAACCGGTTGACTGGCAAATCAACTTGTTCCACAAGTTGATCAGCCGACCTCGGGCTTTTCAATTGACTGATTCAATCAACTAACTGATCAACTAATCTTTCAACTCACCGAGTGTTCAACTACCAACAGTTCAACCAAATTGCCGTTCAACCAACCGGTTGACCGGCAAATCAACTTGTCCCACAAGTTGATCAGCCGACCTCGGGCTTTTCAATTGACTGATTCAATCAACTTACTGATCAACTAATCTTTCAACTCACCGAGTGTTCAACTACTAGAACAGTCGACAGTTCAAGAAACTAAACCGTCCACCTGTTCAACCAAATTGCCGTTCAACCAACCGGTTGACCGGCAAATCAACTTGTTCCACGGCAGCTGTTGGCTCACAAAAAAGAAGAGACCATTAAAATAAACTGCCACCGCCCATCCTCAGCCCCTCCCCCCTCTCTCCGTCTATCTCCTGCCAGCCCACACACACACGCACACTCGCGCGGCTGTAAGATGAAAATGATGGCTCGTTAGCCGTTCGAAGCCGACGGACGCGCTTGCGTGCGAAGAATCATAAAAACCTGAAGACGTCGGTGGGGCAGGCGGCGATTATGTGGAATTCTAGGGGAGGATAGGAAAGCATAATTTGAATTTGGTATTACGCGTAATTAAGGGACGCACACGATCGAGCGGCGAGTTCGTCGTTTCGGTCTTTCAATTCGAAGAACCTCAAACGCTTTCTCTCTATTCCTTCCTTTCTCTCTCTGTTGTAATATCAGTTTCAAAATATTCAAATGCTTAGCGCTGCTGAATAATTGTGGGAATTCTTGTAGGCCAACAATTTGCATTTCGGGCTTTCCGTTTTCTCTGTGATTTTCTAGGCGTGTGAAAACCACTCAATTTGCGGTTGTGTGCGTACGAAAATAAAATAATGGTTACATTTTATTTACTTACATTTCCTCAAATTAATGCGATCTGCTGCCCGCCTGCAAAAAAGAGAGGATGAAAAAACAGTTGAAAAAATCAGAAACTACCAAAGGGAAATTCAGGGCACGTCAACTGCAAAACTCAAAGTCGAACTCATCAGCTGGCACAATAAAAAACGCAAATTTCCCCCCACCAAGCCAACCCGCTCAGGTAATGGATTTTAATGTTATAAAAACCTCCGACCCAATCATTCATAGGGCGGGGCCGCGGGGTCGGCGTATTCAAAATAGCATTAAAAAGTTCTTCTGGGCCACATGAGCCTGGCCGGGGAGCAAAGGACCGGTTGCTATTTAAAAATCAAATTACATTTATAAATAACAAAAAAGTTGGCAACATTCTGCCCACCTCCTTTTTTTCGGATATCCCCGGCAACTTATTTCATTTGTATTTTAATGCGGGGCCGGCAGACCCTCGGCCGCTCTTTGGGGGTCAGCCAGCCAGTCCCTTGATTATGTGCATATGAATTCGTGGCGTTTGCTATTCAAATTTGATTTTCAATAGGCACTGGCAGGGCGGAGGGCAGCCCAGCAAATTTGCGGCCAGATTGCCGGGCGTTAATTAAGTCCCCTTGAGCAAGTTCCATGCACCGCGCAGGGCGGCCGGGAAAAGAGTGCGGGGGCGTGGCTTCCTGGAAACTTTCAGTCAAACAGACAAGCCAACAACCGGGCGAAAATCTCCCAAGAACACAAGGAATCTTTGGGTTTCATGAGTCCCTTCCAACGACGAGCTTGGGGAATAACAGAACGAAGAGTGAATACTCTAGACTTTGGTGGAGTTGGAGATCTTTTTAGAAAGTTTTGAGATCTGAAGAATTCTCGAGATTCTCTTTAAAGATTCTGCTGTGACCCCTCGACTTTCGTCGTCTTTGTTTCGAGAGATTCAAAAGGTAGAAAGAGGGACTTTAATAGAGAAGAGTTTCAATTTCTTTAACGTCTTCGAACCTTCAATTTGACTGCTTTTAGTCAGGCTAGTCCAGATTTTTAATATATAAAGTCTTCATTCACCTTTTTGCTCTCTAATCTTTTATCTTTTAAGACCTTCTCTGGGCTCCTCTTAGCTTTCTTGTTCCCATCAGAAATCTTACGGATTTCCTTCCAGCTTAATCTCCAAAAATCTCTATAAATCTTCAGATTAAGCCGAAGAAGAAACCAAAAGACAGACGGACCGAAGACCTTGGTTATAAAATTGAAAGTTACTTTTTTCTAAAGACTCAAATTAATATTCCCGTCTCTCGTTCACTTCCGCTGAGAAGGGCATTAAGCTTATAAAAGATACACAAAAAAATACACTAAAAAATAAGCAAAAAGCAGGAAAATTAAATTAAGCGCAAGTGTGGGAAAATTCCCTCGAGCGTAAAAAGTAATAAGAAAATTTTGCGGCTTTTCTGGGCGCGCGGGTGCGGCCTGGAAATCTTCGGGACCCAACGGGGTGAACGCAGCGAACCGTTTGACTTTTTGCCAAAGACCGGAACTTTCCCCCACCCTCCCCCCGGCGCTGCCTGACCGTGTCATGTGTCAAGGTTACTTGGGCAGAAGTTTAAACTTGATCTTGTTAGCGGCTTTGGACTTTTAACTGGCTTAATTTGCAGGCAACACGGCCCGTCAATCGGCGGCGCCGCCCAGCGTCGCTTGGCCAACGCAGCAGAAAATTGTTCAAGCAACTCGCCGAGAAAAGGATGACAGGACCGGAAAGGAGCCTGGAATTCCAGCGGCAACGGAGTCATGGTGAAATTTTTATTGCCCCTGATGAAAAGCAGATTAAAGCGCCCGATTGGAGGGATTGTAATGATGACGCCTCCCTGCCCCGTGCCCTACTGTTTGTGGGTAAGCAAAAGTGACGCCCCCGCCCCACACCACAACCAGGGAATACTCTTCTCTGTTGCTAGTTGCGGAATCTTGAGGAAATCTTCTTGGATTTCAAAGGGGGCAGAAGTTTTCGAGGCATCGGGTTGGCCTTTCATCCTTGCGAGTGCTCGAGTTGCCTTCGGTATCAGCAGCCAGTTTATCAAATTGAATGACTTTTTTCTCGGCGAAAGAGCATGGAAATTTCCTTCCTCAAACAGAATTTTCAGCTTTGCTTTTCTTCCGTTTGCCCGGCCTTCGCCTTCTCCTCCTCCTTTTTTTCAATTTGTGCAAGGAAATGTAAGTAATTGTAAAAAAGTTATAACTGCACTCAACAGCTGCATGGCAGGAAGCACACGAAACGCCACCAGGACCCCTGCCGCCCGCTCGCTGCAGCTGTGAAAGCTTACAAGGCAAACTGATTGAATCGCAAGGAATCGACTCGCTGCCAGGACTCACATGACTCGACGGTGGCGGCTGCTTTTGATTGTTGCCGTTGCCGTCGTTGGCCGCCCACAAAATCGAATTGATTTTCCAGCCACCGCCCGTTGGGCAACTCAAATTTATTGCCCAAAAAAAAAAGGAGAGCCTTCATCTTGGCTGAGGGACACATTTAATTTGCCGTGAAATACAATTTTTTGCATAGTTTGAGGGCCGCCACCGAAATCCCTCGTAATTTGAAAGATTTGCCCTCGAGCGGGCCGAGGACAACTGAAAATTCACAATTTCCATTTCCACACAATATTTGCCCACACACACGCACACCCTCAGCATCCCTATTGAAATTCGATCCATTCCGGGTTATTTATGTACATTTGACCCTTTGGCTGACCCACCGCCCGTCGTCGCATATAAAATAATAAAAAGTAATAATAATAAAAACTGTGGTCGTGACTGGCCAACGGCAAACAAAATCCCAAATACACAATCCGTTCGGATTCGGCGATTCAGCCGGTGGTTTCGGCGGTGGCCGGGCAGTCGGTTTGTTGACAGGCCGTGACCGGTGTTCGATGTTATTTCAATCGTGTTCCATATTTTATTTATTCGATTTTGTCTGGCCAACTGAGCAAACATTAATTGTAAAATTAATTAAATTACTTCAAAAATAAACTGCTTTCGTCTATAAATTTAAACCAAACAGGCCAACGGCCACGACGGTTTGATTAACCGGCATTTTTGCCAGAACCTCCTCATTTCTCAGGCTTCCCCAGGCCGAGACTTCATTTATTTGCCATCTAAAATTGACCGGAAAGGCTGGCCGGCTCTTGTTTTCGTGTTGGAGTGCATATTCCTCGATTTTGGACCAAGGACACGTCCGCCACATCAAACACTTGCCCCCAAAAATTCTATAGACCAAGCCAGGCGCCAGGCGGGTGTGGGCGACGTGACATAAATTAAATTTCACCATTAATTGCAGAATGTTGACAAAATGAGAGGCGAGCGCCTCGCACAATGAAATTTTTGACGTCGTCCTGCGCTTAACCCACATTACGTGATGCGCGGGGACGCAGATGAGCCATCCACGTTCACGAAATACGAGGCGAGTTTGTTGCCCGAGCAATGAAAATGAAACATGTGCCATAAAACACGCCCACCGCCCCCCGCCGGGCAATTAAACTTTGCTGTCCGAAGAAGTTCCTGTGTGCTTGCTGGCGAAGCTTTGACACCTCGTGCAAAATGAGAGAGAGCTGTTGGGCATTTGAAATCAAAATGTTGTGGCGGCTGCTAGCGGATCGAATGTGTTTGCATTCTATAATTGGCTGCTGAACATTTTTAAAAAGCCGTGAATTTAAATCCTGGCACACAAGCAGCCAAACAAATGCCGCAGGCGTTGTTTGTAATTTTATTTTAATTAAAAAAAGAAAATTCCTATAAGCCAAAAATAACACCAACTGTATTCGTTTATATTTCCGGCCATGTTGGCTAACTGTAAAAATAATCATAAGCGCTGGTGAGTCCTTGTAAGCCGCCCCAAAGCCACAGCTTCGCGGTGCTAACAAATTCGCCCCGATAAGTAGGCAACACTTTGTTCGTTTACAAAAATTAAAGTCCCCCAGGGAGAGCGGCCTGACCAGCGGAAACACTTGAACAATGCAACACAACAGAAACTCAACTTTAGACAAACTAACCAGGATGCTTTGCCGTCCGCCAACGCCAGCCTTCTGCCGCGAGGTGCGAAAATGCAGCTTGAAAACCGCCGAGAGCCCCTGGCCGGCCATTTTCGGCCACCACCAACGGATGCCCTCGTTTTATGGGTTCGCCGCCGCCGCTGGCATCGCTCATAAACATTTTAGGGGCGCCGCACGTTTCATTTCGCCAAATGCGTGTAAATTGCCCCGTTCACTGCAATCGCCACACAAAGCGAGGCCAAGCGGATGGAAGGATACTAGACCGGCTGCCAAAATGGCGGCCCCACTCTCCTCTAAGCCGAAATGTTAAATGTTTGCATTTATAAACGTGACGGCCGGCAGTCGTTGGGCCTTAAACGTCGGTCAGCCTCAGTGGGCAGCCCTGCAGGGATAATGAAAACTTGAACAAAAGCGAGAACTGCTTACTGCCCGCCAACTTTCACTTGCCAGCCCGAAATGGGCCGGCAAAACGAAATGAAATAACAAAGTTTTCGTTGAAAATTTCTAGGAATCCTCACGTTTTTCGTCCCCTTGCCTGGCCGGGGATCAACTGCAAGTTAATTAGCCACGCACCCACGTGGATGATGTGACAGCTGGGGAGAGTCTGCCATGTAAATATGAAATCCAAAAAGGCTCTGCAGAACCGCCCGCCGGCCCGATCCAAATCGTCATTAATAATGCTTAAAATTTAAGTCACGGCAAATTGGTTTATCCTTGGCGCCCACTACGCAGAAAAACTGCGACAACAGTCGCAGTTAATTGTGCCGTCTAAGCCGCCCCGCCCCGGGAAAGGACCAAGCAAATCCTATTTAAATGCTCCTAAATCTACCTGCCCCACCAGCCGCGGGAGTATTTTGGTGCTGTCAGGCATTAATAATTCACTAGGACTTTTGTCGCCGACCTGGCACAAATTTGGGATCTTCAAACAAAAACTTGCTCAGAATTGTTGACAAATATTTTGCTGTAGTTTTTCGGGATTTTAATTTTAACTGTGCAATTGTGGCGAGGGACAAAAAAACATTAAGGGTCAAAGTTGCCAGATAAACTAAATGCACGCACCGAAGGCTTCATTGAGGCAAGGACCAAACAAGTAAATTACACGGAGAATGCTAAATACTTTTTTAGGGGAGTGGGTGGTCAGAGGAACTAGAGGAATTCAGTGGGAGAGGAAAAGAGAAAGAACAGCTGAATTGCAAGATATTTGAAGAATTCGTTTTCTTTCCGAAAGGAAGAGAAGAAAAAGAAGACTTTCTAGACGAGGAAGCAGTTAAGAGCCTTTAATATTCATACTCCTCAGAGCTTGAAATTATCTACTGTTTTTATATCGATCGACGGACATCCGATTCCCTCGATCTCTTTCAAAGAACCTTAATGACAACCCCAACGATCTTATCTGTCATTTTTCAGGGCAGTCTACCCTAAAGAGATTCTTAAGGTTCCTAACTGTCAAAAGGCTTTTAATTAATTTTATCTGCTACTCTTATATCGATTGACTGGGGGACGATTCTCTCGATCTCTTCTAAAGAACCTGACAGATAACTCAAACGATCATATCTGTCAATTCTTCAGCTTACTTGAAAGAGATTCTTATGGTTTTTCACTGTCAAACACATTTTAATTAACTGAGGGTCGATTCTCTCGATCTCTTCTAAAGAATCTGGAAGTCAGTCCCCAATGATCTGATTTGTTATTTTTAAAAGCAGCTTAGTCTGTAAAGATTCTTAAGATTCTTAACTCCTTTCTAATTATTTAAAAGATAAGAAGCATTCAGAAAAAGAACAGTGGACTCGCAAGTCTTTTTCTGCTGATTTGTCGACTACTCTCTACAGAAAAGACCCTCAATAAAGAAACAGACCGCCAAGCCAAATAGATCTCCTCAACCCGATCAAAAAAAGAGTAACAATCGCTCTCCCAGGATGGTCTTTAAAAAACCAACAACAAGAGCAGTAAACAGACAACAATTTGGTTCCCTCGGCCGGGTACTGGGTCCTTCGGCTAGTGCGACGCACTTAATGTAAACTTATTTTGGGCATTAAGTGGAAAACTTTGAGTCGTTAGTGTGCGAGCGGCGCTGGCAGACCCGAGGCTGTGGGTATATCAAAATTTACTACAACATTTTAATAAACGTGCCACTAAATTGAAATTTATTTCTGCCCAAGTGTGCAAGTGTCTGTGGGCGGCTGCTCGTGTGTGCGAGTCAACATGAAATTCACATTAAAATCGACGCACACACCGAGGACTCTTCATCCGGTAGTTAATGTGCTGCCACAGGAAATATGAAGAGCACTGGCAGGCGAAAAGGACACTGCCGCGTTGCCACCTCTGACCTGCTGACAATTGTTGCGCAAATTTGCCGTAGCTGCCAAATTGTCGGGGCCAAGAGGCGCAGGCTAATTAAACATAATACCGCCCACCGCCCCCTGGAAAAAAGGACGACAGCTTTGAAAGCAAATACTCATTTCTTTGGCTGGTGTGGTTGGTGGGTTGGAGAGTCGTGTTTCAAATTTTATTGGCATATTTACCCAAAATAAATGGTGCGTGAAACTCAACACACACGCGCACACACTTGCACACTTGGGCACTCGCTCACTCGCACACCGACAGAGGCGCCCACTCGCCGAGCGGATGCGGAGATGCCTCGATTTGCACACCAAAGAGTCAGGGCCGGTGTATGCGTAATTTGTAAATATCCAGAGAAACCTCAGCGGAGATGCGGAGGGGCAGACGGTGAGACCGGCCAAGAAAGGCCGAAGCCATTAATTGCAGACGGTGGGTAGGCGAGGGGGAGTGACTCTAGGAAAAGTGAAATCAATTGTGAATTTTCTATGCTAGCAGCAATAAAAGTTCCCAGTTTGTTTGCTTTTCTTTTTTATACTGTTGCGCTTCTCCATCTGCTCGCTGGGGTCCTTAATGAAATTTATACGCCCCAACCACCCACTCACCCACACACAATGGGTCCTTGTGCGCCTTTATTTTGTTTTCTCTGGCCCGCAAAAAAAAAACCTATTAAATTTTTCGCCTTTTGTCGGTTGCTGCCTCCCAAAGCGACGGCCATAAAATTAATTAAAATGCAAATTAATGTGCAATTAAATTGTATATAAATTTTCATAGGAACTCCTTGTTTATTAAATCGTCAGTCGGCCCAAAAAGAAAACACCACGAGGACTTCTCCCTTCTTACATGGAAATCAATCAGAGCCACGCTTAGGCCCTCGGCAAGGGCCAGAGAGTTCAAGTAGCCGCCTCGGGGGCCATCGGATTTTCCATATGTTAAATCAACCCGACGGGGCGGCGACGTCAACCAAAGGTTAATCACCCCTGATGGCAATTGCAAATGTCTTTGTGTTGGTGAGCTGGCCGGGGTGCGGGGGCCAACCCCTCGAAACGGGCAGGAGGGCCACCCATTGAAAGAAGCCAAAGCTTTTCTGCAAAATGGCGCACACAACCACCCCCACCCCCACCCCCCGTCTAATCCAACCACCGCCTTGTCCACATGTGTGGCTGGCTGGCTGGGCCAATGGAGCATTGAAGTTCTCTCGATTTGACTCCCCAACTGAACTTTTGCGTGTTCCAATCCCATAAATTTTACATGCATGTCTGCCGCTCAATGGCAACGACGAGGGGAGGGAGGGGAAGGGTCTGCGGTCGGGGTGAGGGGCAAAGATGGAGTGTGCTTAAGTTTTGAGTCGAAAGTTTTTCTATTTTTGCGGGCAGGGCAACCACAAAAATAACCTTTTTCTCGAGGGCGCTTGGCGTTTGTTGTGTCTCCAAGAGTTGCGTGCCGGAGGCTCATCTTTGGTGGCCATCAAAGACAAAGAAAATGCAATGAAACTGAACAGAATTTCCAATAAGCAAGGGTTATTGTGGTGCTCTAATGTCCTGCAATCGGGGAATCCATTAAAATGCAACCAAGATAAGGAAAATAAAAGGTTGCCAAGATATCCGAAAGGACACTTACGAAAAAGGCAGTCAGACTTTGTATGAGATTCGTAGTTGAGTAAAAGTTCTTCGAATTTATAGGCAGGCACAATCAAAAGTGCTTCTTTCCGTCATTAGGGACATCGTTTGGAATCCATTAGCCATCAGCTTAACCCCAAAATAAAAACAAGCTAACTGAATAAATAAATCCACGTTTCTTTTCTAATGTCTCCCTGACTTTTGTCTTCAGTTTTCTATGGAAAACTTAACCACAATTTGAGTAACTTTATTTCATCTTCTACTGCAAACAAACCTGCCAATAAACCTTCACAAACTTTAATTCTATCAAACCAAAAACTAAAACTTCTCTTTGTACCAGAATTATTGAACAAAAGGCCTCCCACCACCACTCCCTGTTGCCAAGGCTTTGCCTGGTTTGAGACCCAAAATTAAGCCCTACTTTGTGTTCCTAATCAAATTTAATCCCTTCCAAATGAGCAGCGCACAGAAACAAACGCAGCACATCATTAAAATCGCCCCACCCACTCCCATTTATGACCCAAGCGGCCTGGAAATGCAACCCTTCAAATGCAACCCTGCAAATGCAGCCAAGCCAACAAATTGAAGCCACAATTTATCTCACATCGAGTGTAAGAGAGTTATGGCAACTCTGGTGCGATTGCTTGGTGCTAAAAGTCCAACTCACGGCGATTAATCACAAGCATCTTGAGCGCCGTAAAAGCTCTTTGAGTAATTAAAATTACAGCGCCGCTAATCGGCAGCCGAAACGGCCCAAGGAGCAGAGGATCGACCCTCGCCCAGAAGTCAATCAATGGGAGTGCCAGCGGTTCGGTGCCGTCGTCGGGCTGTGCATATTTAATGCATCGTCTCTCCCTGTCACGTCAACGAGGACAGCGAGGAGGACGAGGACGAAGACAACATCGATGAATCATCCCCCGGGCGGTGGCCAAAGGGTCGCCGTCTGCGCTGCTTGGAAACATTTTAGCACACAATCAAAATCCATAAGAAATGAGCAGCTGATTATTTTTTCATTAGCAACCCCCGCGCCGCACCCTCGCCTCCCCCGCCCCCCACACCTTTGACAGACAAACGCACGCAAAGGACTCTGGGGGCAGCGGCAGGGGGTGGGGGCCAATAACAAAATGTCAAAGTTCATTTTTATTTATTAGAATAATTTCCGGCTTTGTCAACCGGCAAAAAGGACGTGGGGAGGGGAGCGGGGACAGCAGGCGGCCTGCCTGAGTCACAAAGTCAAAGGGAAAATATGAAAATGTTCGGTTTGTGTTTTTGGGCTGCGGATAAATAAAAAATTCCAAGCACGCGACTGGAAAAAGGCCAACTAAAAATTCAAACAAAACTAAAAAAGAACCACTCGCCCACCCGCCGCCCCTTCGTCTTTAATAGAATTTAAATGCAACTCCTGCGGGGTGGAATCGCCTCTCGCGTCCTGTTGCCAAGGACGCGGGTGGACGGCCGATGCATTCACCAGCCCAGGATTTCGGGCAAAACTCAAACCGAAAAATTCATTGATTTTTGTCAGAGAGTCGAGCGGTCCTGCCTATGTCCTGGGGTTGTTTCGAGTCCGCCAACCGGCACAACAAACAAACAGGCAGACGGGCAGTTGGACAGACGGTGAGTGGAAATTTTGTGCACATGTTGCCAGGCGACTTTTCAGTGCGTTGAATTTTGAAAGCCGCCAGCTGTTGTCCTCCGTCTTCTTCACTGGACATTGGCCCCGACGAAATGGTGAGGGTGCAGCTCCTTCCATCTTATGAGATGCAAATATTTAGTAACGGGAATTACACGCGCCACTCGAGCGCCGCGCAAATACGCAAGGAATTTCGCACTCCTCGCGCAAGCGCAGCAACAACAACAAAACGACAACGGCAACAATGAGGCGACGACGCCGGCACGTACAACCCAAAGTGCCAGGACACGGCTACAAGTGTCCCTGGGCGGCTGACTTGGGGGTGTCTGGCTGCCCCTCGCCGCCTCCCTCAGTCATTAAATGGCAACAAACGGCGTGTGTGTTGGCAAAGAAAGAGGGTGAAGGGAACGGGGGGCTGTGTGGGTGCCTCAGACAGTTCCAAAAAGGAAACTCGGCAAATTACAAGAAACAACAACAGCAACGCGCCCACCCGCCCCACCCACAGTCGAAGCCTCTGGGGCCCAAGTCGCGCCAACTCAACAATTGAAGGCCCGAGCAGCTGAAATCGCAGGGCATTACCGGCGCCCGAGTGAACAGGCGCTACAGTGGGACGAACAAGGAAAACAAGCTTTAAAAAAATGAGAAATTTGGTTTCTCAAGATCTTAAGAAGGGGAATATTGAAGCCAGTAGGCGGATAGCATGAGAGAGGAATGTTTAGGCTCTTAGGAAAGACTCACTAAGCGTGTGTCCTCTAGGAAGGAGAGAAAGGCCTGAAAATAGGTTCTTCCTTTACTTTTGTCTAATCTTTCCCGATTTCAGATTATGGACGCAGTTTCTATAAAGTGTTTCCGTGTTCCTCTAACGTCTTCAATTCGTCTAAACGTCTTATGTTGGCTGTAGACTAACTTCCTCTTCCAATTCTAATCGTTGCCTAGGAAGTTGTTGGCCAAACCAACTTTCTTCACGTGAGGAAAGTTGAGACCTTTGCTCTTTTCTTTTTCGGGCTTTTGATTCCTCTATTTCCACAGACCAACCCACAGAAGTTGTGGTCTTCTTGTGATTCTGATCTTCTTTAATGGAAGTAAAGCATCCAAAATCGAAGATTCTAAATTTCGTAAGTATAAAGAATATTTTCGGGTATCATTGTCTTTTGTCGTAATGGAGTTGACAGAATCCCAAGAAGATTGATTCCGATCTTCTTTTAGATTTTCAGAAGCTCACCCAATAAAATTGAAAACTATCTATCCACCCAAGAAACTGCCATGGGTTTTCCACTGCCTCCTTAGAAGTCGTTGACTCTCAATCAACTCAATTCAACAAAAGACAAAGGAGCGAGGGACTGAAAATATTAAACGACCTGAGCAGCAGGCAATCCCCTCCCTTTGAGTCCCCGACAAAAGTTCTATTCCGAAAGAAGTTATAATCTTTTAATCTTAATCACACTCTCAGTCCTTTGTGGGATCTGTTATGTTTTCTTTTTCCTCAGAAAATTCCCCACCTTAAGCCCACTGTGCCTTTTGGGCGACGCTAAAATCTGCACAACTCCAAAAAGGCAGTTGTAAAAAGCCAAAGGCAGAGAGCCAAAAAGTTTCTACGCTCGTTACAAATGATGGCAACTCTGCCGTCCGTCGTGGCGTCCACCCCACGAGGCTTCTAGTAAACACACCTGAATGAGTCATGCTCACTGAGCCTGGCCCGGCCAGACGTTGCCTGCAGGACCCGTCGACGCATTTATGCTTATGCGGCGGCCGGCTCACGTCCTGGGTGTGGGGCGAGTTTATTACGGCCGTAAACACACACAAACACACAAGCACCGTAAATACGGCAGACAAACACAACGACTGCCTCAACGAACCACCCCAAAAGGATTCACTCGCTGCAACGTCAGTGCAACGTGCGGCACGCCAGCCCCAACGACTGCCGGCGGCGTTTATGGTGTAAACTTGTTTAATATAATGAACAGCCAACACAGTCAGTCAGGCAGGCAGGCAGGCGAGGCCTGCAGGCAGCGCAGCACGTGAGTCACAAGAAGCGCGCCGCCTGCCGCCGCCGCCGCCTGCTCAGGACAAAAAATCCACCCTTAGGCATTGGGAAAAACAACCACCAACATCGTCAGCGTCATCATAGCACCATCAATGCCGCCGCCACCACCACCACCACCGCTCCTGCCACTGCCCTTGCCGGCTGGTGGGTGATTTTTTGGCCTAGGCGATCCGCCCCTCAGTTCAGTTGGCAATGTCAATAGCACAAATGCAGCAACAACCACGGCGGCCACAGCATTGCCAACATAATCGATTTTGTTGGTTGCTGTTTTCAAGATCCTGGCTGTGCAGGAGATTTTGGCATTTAATCAATACTTTTTGGTTTCTTGGTTAGTCAAGGAAACAAGCTCATTAACTTCGGCAAACAAGGCTGTGGGCGGGCGTGGCAGGCAAAAAAGGGTCGCCCCATTCATTTGCTGACTTTGATTAAAAAGGACAAAACCACAGCATTAAAATCGCTTGACTTTTGTTGTGGGCGGCAGGCCGGCGGTTGCCTGTGTGTGTGTGTGTGTGGCGGGGCAAAGTCTCGACTTGGTGGCGCCGCCTGACGCGGAGGCGCCTCGAATGACATGCAATTCGAATGCAATGAACTTTTCATTAAAGAGCTAAAAGCACACCAAAGGATAAGAAAGCGAGGAGTACTCAAAGCGGAAAAGGAAGTCATAATTGCCAAGCGAAAAGATCTGAAAAGGAAGTAAAATTGACACGACACCGGCAGACTAAATTGCCGGGAAATTTCTCATAACAAAAGGGAAATTAAAAGATCGAATTCTTTTTTTTTATAAACAATCAATTAAAATAAAGATTGCTTCAGAAAATAAGAATTCAATTTTGAAAATTGGAACCGTTTATATAAAATGAAAGTCTTTTATTTTAAAGCACTAAAAATTGAGAAAAGAAGTCTTGAAAATGTTACTAAAATTCCCTTAAATTCTTGTTAATTTCCAAGAATATTTAGTAATGAAAATTGTTTAAATATTTTGCCCAAAAATCTTCTTAAATTTAACCCCGAGAACCCGTAAGAAATTAAAATTTCCCGTCGATTGAATTCGGCCATTAAAAATTAAAATTGCCAACCGGTCTAGAAAATTCGACCGTCCTTGAATCGCTCATAATTCTGGTTTAAAAAAAAAACACAATAAATTTCCAATAAAAACAAACGACGCGCCGTGCGGCAGTTAAAGATAAGCAGACATGCCACGCCCCCCACAGCGCCCACAATCCTGCTTATCGCCTTAGAAGCAGACAATAAAAATCAACTCGGAAAAAAACACCAAAGCCCCGAAGGGAAAGCAACTCACACACACGCACAGTTCATCTAATAAATGCAATGAAAAGTTTATCTGCAGCAACAACAACAACAGCAGTAGCAGGACAAGAAGGACTAAAGTAGATAAAAACCAAACGTGTAGCCATAAAATAACCAAAGAGCAAGTCGACTAACGCGAATGGTAACTGGGAGAGAGTCCTGCGCAGCCAACGAGTTAAATGGAAAGCTAATCGCCTGAAATGCCATAAACAGCACGCAAGGCGGCAACTCTGGTCCACACACATCGTCGATGCGTCTGTCCGACAGTTGGTCCTTTGATGCGGCAGCGCAAATTCAATTTGCTCAAATTGAAATTGTGGCAGGAGCAGCCCCAGCGATGCCGCTGCCAGGACTCAGCCGCCGCTGTGCAGCCGGCCAAACTTCCGCATCGATACCGCCGCGCCGGCCGTAGAGCCAGGGTTGCCAAAGTGCGGCACGTCCGCCGACGGCTTAACAACTTATTTATGCTTAGCCGTGCCCGCCGCTGCCGGCGTCGAGGCGGCTTCGATCGGCGCTCGTTGGTGGTGTTTCCTTGGCCCGGCTGGGCCGTTTTTGGTTTGCCTAAACTGGCCAGGCGCGAGGGTGGGGTGGAATCCTGGCATGGCCGGCGTCTATGGGAGGACGCATGGCGCATTGTTTGGCACGCAGTTTTCATTTAAATTTAATTCCATTGCCATTTGCCGTTTTCGGCGCGATGACAGCGCGAGTCTTTGGGTTTATGCAAATTGTGCTTGGCTCTGGAATTTTTATCATACTCTCCATAGAAATAAATGTTATGAGCTTCTGTCGCTGCCTCCGCCTCAAGTGAGACGAGTCCTTGCCGTTATTTCGCCCACTTATTGGCCACTAGTCGAGGCTGCCTGGCCTCTTGAAGTTTTCTTCCATTCGCCTGGTCGATTTTTCTAGCTTTCCTCGCCCGATTTTTCATGCATAAAAGAGAAATGTTTCAAGCAGAGCGAGGGAATCCGGCGGGTGTATGAAGAATGCACATAAAGGCAGGCAAGCGGACAGACGCGCGCTGTTTGCTAATAAAACTAAATTGCAATATGAAACTGAAACTATTCGACGGCAACAAAACTCGGACCGATGCCGGCAAACAATGGCAATAAACTAAGCACACACACACGCGCCCAACAAAGGCCGAAACGAGGCAGCCGCCCCCGCCGAATTCTCTGGAACTTTTATTGCTTTCCAACGAATGTGTGTGGGTGGGCAAGGATAATGTCTAATATATGTAAACGATAGTCGTCCTCCAACACCTTGGCAGCTGCCGATCGCCGATTTCAGCTCACGTGTGGGAGAACAGGCGACCCTTTTCGGCCCCCCACCCCGCATGATAAGGGACCTCAGGCTGAGTAGCCCGACGAACCGGAACTGACGCCAGCGCCCGGGCATAGCATACATTTGAGGGCCCGAGATAGGCAGACTGACTGGCCAACTAAATGACAATGACAGGCCCGCAGATACAAACCGAGTGTGGTAATTATGGAGCTCAAGCGAGCAACCCACAGCCAGCATCAGCGGCACACAAAGAAAAAATGGGTCAGCCGAGGAATAAGATAAAAGCGCAACGGGCGAGGACGCTCTATCCTTTTGGTGGGGGCGGCAAGGAACTATTCGAGGAAATGCTGACAAATTGCATACAATTTATATACACTGCGTGACTGACATGCAAATTGTGATAAATTAGAGAAGCGGGGGCCAGCGGAGGCTGACAAGCGGACAAGTTGAAGGGTTGAGGAAGATAAGCGACGCATTTGACGGCTCAGCTCGATAAGCCAACTGGCGACCCCGAGACTGAGTCTGACTCACTTGACGGCCTGGCAGGGGTGCCAGCTGAGGATTTGATTAAGTTGTAACTTCTGGCCAAGGGAGGTCGAGGGGTCTAAGGAAAACTTTACAGGCCACAGACGAAATGCCAACTGATTGGAAAGTGCATTTCTGGTCGCACTTTCCCGGCGACGACGCATTCAACTTAATTAAGCCGATGACGACGGCGGCGGCGTGGCAGTGGCACTGGCACTGGCAGCCGCAATTGGTTGACAGACAAAGACACAGCAAACAGCGGCTGGAGACTACAACTCAATAGGTAGGGAAGCTCCCCTCTCAACCAGTGCATTTCATTTAATTAAATCGCTTAATGAAGCATGTTCACTGCACGTTGTTTGCCTGCCAGCCTCGCCCCGCCTGCCTCCTCTGTGTGCTCTAATTGACGTTAAACAAATGCCTTTTGCTGCACTTAAATCGCAGGAGAGAAAGAGATGCTGCCCCCCACAACGGGAGGGGAGCGGGCAGACAGGCTTGGGAATTAAGTGTGTTGGTGAATGTTTCGTGTAAGTGAAACCGAATTATGCAATTAAGTTGCGATTAACTCGATCGCCCGGCCAGTAAATAACGAATATTAAACGACCAACAAGATTCCCCATAAAGCACTACAAAAGGATCCTTTAAAATTTAACTAGCAGTTTTGGAAACATTCCATGATTTCTTCAAGAAAGTCTAATGGAAGAAAGTCCTCTAAAGAAGCCCATAAGTTTCTTAAGTTTCCTTGTAATGGGCAAGGAGAAACTGTCCACCTACCTACTGGATACCAAAAGTAAAGCTAACAAGCCTTTATCATAAAATTTAAAAAACAATCAGAAAGAAAATGGGAGAGAACACCAACCCGAAGAACTTTATAAGCGCTGAGATAGCTTAAATTTAGAATATCTCCAATCATTATTAAAGAGCACCAATTCCGACAATCAGCGCTTCTTTGTTGCCCTATAAAGTCCTTCTTATACAGTTCCTATACTCCTTCCAGTCCTTAAGATTTTTATACCCAAATAACCTCCGTCGATTCCATAAAATTTCCTCCTTTTCATAAATCATAAATTCCAATTGCTTCGCTATTCCGACCAACCGATAGGCGAAACAAAAGGCAAATTAATAGCCCCGATTGGCATTGTGGGGTTAATCGTCTGCCTGAATTCAGGGAACGAGAGCTTATGCCAAACCAGCCATTGATAATTTCAACAATCAGAATATTAACGCCGCTTTAATCATCCCACATCCCCGATTTCCCCGATCCTCGCTGCCTGCCCGCCCGCGTCTCTGGCACTTTAAAGATGTGAGGACCCCACGGAGAGCAATTCCCTCTCTCGATTCGATGCGTCTAATTAATGCAATTGAAACAAATTCCACACTGCACGTCGTCGTTAGAGGCGCATTAGTTGGCCTAATGCGGCTGTGGGGCTGATTGCAGGCCCACAGGCCAATGGCGGCCCCCGACCGGCCCCTCAGCTTGATAGACCGACGATGGGGCTCATTAGCGTCGCTGCTATAAAGTCCATCAAATTGAATTAGCATTAATGAGAGAAGCAACGAACCACCAGCGGCAGCTACGAGGCATATGGCCGAATTTTGGGGCAAGCAGAACAAAAAAAATCCACCCAAAGCAGCCACAAGATCCGAAAAGGGTGAGGGAGGAGTGGAGAGTCTCCCGAGGGAGGCTAATGCAATTTGTTAAATTGATTTTGAGCAGGAAGCGGCGCTGACGAGAAGTAATTGGGCAAAGGAATTCTCCTCCCAGAAATCAGAGTTTCTTTTCACCTAACAAGAAACTTGAATGGGTTCCTGAAAGGGACTAAAAATTAATTCAGGGTTTCCTAAAAAACAGCGAGTTGGTTAAGTAATCTGAAAGTTTCTTTAGAGAATTATGGGAAGCGGATTTAAAGGATGTTCTTTAATAGAATTTGGTATAGAAATTCCCACATCTCCTTGAAAAAAGAAAGTTAGATTCAGAAGAATGAAAAAAAATCGTTCAATTGGGGGAAAAGAACCGAGAGATCGTAAAGAGAAGTTCTATAAATTTGTATGTCCCCAATTATTCTGGGAACTCCGCTCTCCGTCTGCCCAACTACTCGTCTTTCTTTTCAAATTCATTCGCTTGTTTTTCTCGTTGTGCTTTCAAGAATATTTCCCCGAGACTGTGAAAAAGTTTATAGAACCCAAAAAAATAAAATACTCACCCTTTTCCCAGTTTCCCAGCTAATTTGAGCATCTCTCGTAATTTGAAACCGAGAAGATTAAATTTTCCATTGATAGCCACAAATAAAAAGATTTCCACTCCCGGCGAGGAAGCAAAAATCCAATCAGAAATCTGCAAACCAACCCAACCCAGCGTAATTTTCAAGCCCTCGACTAAATCGCCTTCCCCAGGCCGACAAAGCCCAATGGCCGGCCGGCCATTCAGGCATTGATCCTTTCGGCCCACAAAACGTTTGGAAATTCAAAAGCCCAAACCCACCAGCCGCCACCCTCGGCCGACAACAAAAACAAATGCCAATGACTGTAAAATCAGCCACACCATATGCCACACACACACGCACACACACACCCTGCCTGGCCTGGGGCAGTGGCAATCCCAGAAATGGAAATGTGGGCCGCATTTTTGGCTTCAAAATTAACACACTCATTTAAACTAGAGCTGTGCCCCAACGACCACTTGCCATGTAATTGCAAACATTGATTGGCTGGCGGGTCGGCCAGCTCCTTTGCCATCTAACCAGCGATCAATCAATCAATCAATTAGGGCCTCCAACAATTAGGCATTGGATAATGTGGAAAATGTGGTCAGCCGACTGCCCAAACCAACCGACGTGGAAATCTCGATTTGTAGAATTTCAAATTGTGGAACGTGGCGGTGGCGGTGGTGGTTCCTTCATTAGGTCAGTTGGTGGTGGCCATTCCGAATCAGCGCCAGGCCAATCAACAGACTCTCTTTCGCTTTTTGGCTGGTGTGTGTTCGGCAATTTCCTGATTACTTTCCAGATTGAAGATTTCTAGATTTTTATGGGCAACACGAGCGGGGAAATCAATATCTCAGTCCGTCCATCAATCATCGCCGGATTGCGCGAAGACCCCAGCTGAGAACAGTTGCCGAGACCAAGAATCTGGCCATCAATTAGGCCCCTCTAATGGCACCGAACCTAGAGGCTAAAACCAGTTCCCCAACGGGCCAACAACCGGCCTACGAATCTCTCATATTTGGACAAGTTGATACACAAAACAAACCAACCAAACAGCCCAGCAGCCCAGCCACCGGGGGCGGGGAATCTGAAGCAACAGGGTTGCCGTCGGCCGGAGAGACTGAAGCGGAGTGACGGGTCGAGGCCAAGCTCTCGATTGAAGTGTTTGTAATTCATGGAAATTTGGAATTGCCATCAACGTCATCAGATTTTATTCATACCCGACAGGCGGACCGGCAGATGGTGCAGAGCAACTTGGCAAATACAAGAATCCCGGGGAGAGATGTAAATTGAAATTAAACAAAAGTCCGTGCCAATTCATAAGCATCAAATCAGGAAAAATATAACTCAATTCAAATTGGAAATGCCAAAGCAAATGATAGGAGTAGAAAATGCCTCGCTTTTCATTCGTTTCTTGGAGTTCATTTCGATCTTTTGTGAGGAAATGATGATTCGGGCGCCAAGGCAAATTTAATGCAACAGGAGAAGAGCAGAATTCTAAGGCTAAGTTAAGGAACCAAAGCAAATTCTTCGTAGAACTCTCATACCTTTAGCTGGGAAGCCGATCAGTTTAAAGAAAGATTTGATGTGAGGAAACTAAACTTTAAAGACGATACGAAAAGTGGACAAAACCTCAAAAACCACAAAAGCGAGTCTGTAGTTTTTAAGATTCGCTTTGAAATTTCAGTCTTTCTTGGATTTAAATTAAGGAGGAACACAATGAAAGATCTTCGAGGCAGCTTATGAGAAATATAAGAAGAGCATTTCTTTAAGCAAACAAAACCTCCGCTCCTAAGATTTCCTTAATTCTCCCATCTCCCGATCAACAATAAAGAACAATCAAAGCTATTAAAGATCTTGCCATAAACAAACATCCCCGATGGCATTATAAATGCTCTTAAGGTGCCCAAAGTTCCCATCGGTTTTGGTCTTAATGATGATTCCATTCCGGACTTGAATAATAAAATCAAATTTAAAGTTCACTGCTCGGCGGATTCTCGCTCACTTTCCATAAAAGAATATATAAAAAGTGATTTTGATATTTCCATAGTTTTTGGTATTTTCGTAATATCGAAATACCAGAAATTTCGCTGGATTCTCGCCCTTGAAAGTGGCCCATAAATTTGCATAAATCAGCGAACGGCGAAAAACTTTGTCACAATGAAATGTTAATTAATTGCACACCAACCAGAGGCGCAAAGCGTGGGGGGGGCGTGGCAAACGAGTTTGCCTCACCGGCCGGCCGGCGGGGCAGGTTCGTCGACTTGTCGGCTGGCGGTTGTCTGAGGTTAGTAACCACCCACCAGGCCCCTCCGCCCGCCAGAGGCAGGCAGCGGCGAGCAACGGTAAATTCGAGAGAAGCCAAAAGTCAAAAACTGTAAAATTTTTATGGCCGCCCCTAAATCACAGATCATTTTTCCCGCAGGAAAACCGGAAAATGCCACCGAATGAGAGCAAAAATGCCGCGTCTTCTGGCCGAGCGACAGGTTTGTGGCAATTCACAATTTGCCACATCAAAACGAGCAGAGGCAAAGGCCCAAAATGCCTAAGCCGCCGCCGAGAGTCGCTCCTGGTGGGGCAGCTGCAATTGTCCGCTTACCAAAAGGTTGTCGGCCATAATGAGATAACCACGAGAGACGGCCAAGAGAGTAAAAGAGAGGGAGCTACGGTCAGGGGGGTGGGGGCCAGTCAACTGGTAGCGGTGGCCGAGAAAAACCCGTCTTACAACAATTCCAGTGCTGCCGACCGGGCTCCCTGACTTGTCCGACTTCTTCTGCGTCTGTTGGTCGCCCCGCACCGCAAAATCCACGAAGAAGTGAGTCAGGGGCAGGGGAGGGGATCAGCCTGAAACATTCCAACTGGCAAAAGGCCACAAAATCACAAAGCGCCTGTGGCTAAGCAACAAAAAAGTGCCAAGAAGAAGAACAAGGAGGGGGGTGGCTCAGTGGCAGTTATGATTATTTGCACCGTCAATGACATGAAAAGCCAATTCATTTCCAAACTGTTGGGGTGGGGGGAGGTCCGCGTATCTTAATGAATTGCCAGTCCGACAAAATCGGTTTGAATAATGTATCTGGAAGATACGAAATGCTGCCGCCTTCGCTGAAATATTTTCAAGTTGGCACGACGACAGTTGGGATGCCCGCCAGGCAGACGGACAGCAGCCAGTGGGTGGGGGTGTGGGGGCGAAACAAAGCACACAAAACAAAAGAAAAGCGGAGCCTCCCCCAGGGGACCGCGATTGTTGCTCCTCCGCCGTTAATCTGTTACTTTTGATTTGGTTACACTGGATTAGGTTAGCCCACCTAGCAGCCCTCCCCCCCATCCCCCATCCCTCTCTCTTTTTTCTTTCTCTTTGTCTTTCCCTTCGAGCACATGTTACTTGTCTTTGGTCTCCGTTGTTGTTTCTTTTTTAATGTGACTTTTATTGGGCTTCCTGCTTTGTTGGCATTCAAGTTTCGTGGGTTGCTTGCTTTTTCGGAGAAAACTCTGCGAAGTTCAAAGTGTAAATTGCAGGCCAATTTTCGGAGCAATTCAAGCCTCTCCCCCACCCCCTCCCCTTACTCTTAGTCACTGACTTTTTCCCGCCTTTGAGGATCTACGACTTTAATTAGCAACTAAGCGCGATCTGCTGAGGGTCACTGGCCCCCAATCCCCACCCCACCCACCGTCTGGCGCAGGGAAAACTTTTAATTGCATGGGAAAAACTGTCAATATGTTGTTTGGTCGAGGAAAATTCCTCACGTACCAAGGCGGGGGAAAAAAATAAAATCAAATAGAAAACTTGGAAAAAATTTTTCGAAAAACTTTGCAAAAAAAAAACTGCGGGTGGCAAAAGATGGCAATTTTAGATGCCGCACGTTCGCCTGTCAGGAACAGAAATCGCGGGGGTGCGGGGACAAAAATCCCATTAGAATGCAACAATCGCAAGCCCACACAAAATGGCGTCAAATCCAAGTTAACGGTAAAACTTACAGGGCTCCAAACCGCAGCCGCCGTTGGCGCCGTTAATCCGATTTTGTTGAATTTGAGAATTTGCCAAAACTCCACACACACACTTATGTACACACCAATTGGTGGTGTAAATTTTTCTTATACGATTTTTTTTATATTTTAAAATTATTCACTGCACTCGCCGCACACACGCACTTGTTGGTGTTGTTGTGGCAAAGCCAACGCACTTTTGGTTCTTCTTCTTCTTCTTCTTCGGTCGCTTTGCCGGAGTCGAAGAAACGTGCAATTTAATTTTTTATGCGCGACGCGCTAAAAATTCACAGGCAACAAAACAGAAAACACAAAAAACCGGTCTCAGCAACCCCCGTGGTTGTCGCCGTCCCTGGTCGTTTATGTTTTTATTTCTTCTTTCTCTCGCTCTGCCTCTTTTTTCCGACTCACGAACTCCGCTTTGCGCACACGTCCAACTCCGCTTGAGTCTCGTTGCCAACTGAAGAACACGAAGCCCGCAGCCGAAGTTGCCCATAACGCCGGCAGCGGCGCCGGCAGAACTTCCGTGTTCGAAGCGAACATGTTCGAAGCTGTTGCGGGTTTGGCCTCTCGGGCGAAAACCATTAATTTGGTTTATTTAAATTTGCTTACAAGTTCATTGAGGGCATGTCAAAGGTTGCAATTGATGCCTAATGAGCACACACACACACACACACGGGGAGAGATATCAGCAATCGAAGCTCACTAATTTGGCATTGCATGCAAGTGGACTGAGGCATTCTTGGCTCACTCGGTTGGCAAACATTTGCCAAGCCAACCAAAAATACAACACGGCCAAGGGAGTAACGGTAAACCACACACAGGCTGACACATAGACGCCGGGACCCCGTTAACCTGGCCAAGACCAACAGCTGTTTGCCAAATTTATAGATTAGTATTCCCCCCCCCCTTGGCTGCGGGAGATGCTGCCAAAATGGCCGACTAACCGCAGCCGCTGTCGCTGTCCTTGTTTTCTTGCATTTTGATTAATTATCCTTGGCCAAATTTCCAGACCATTGATTTGGAATAATTTTCCCATATGAAAGCGAATCTAATAAATTCACAATCAATTTGCGATTCCCTTTCTATTCATTATCGATTGTCTCAAAGGACTCGCAGCCTTTCAGCGACTGACAGACCACAATTGACGGGTTAAAAGCTTCCAAAGGATCCTAAGCGATTTCTGGACGATTTGACTGCGGCCAACGGTAATGGAAAGTGCCAAAAGGACGACTGAGGCCTGCTTAAAAATGCCATTTTTTCCTCACACCCTTTCCAGGACATTAAAGTGAGTCACTCGATTGAAAAAAGGTGGGGAAGGGTTCACCAATGGGTTAAAAGCAAAGGAGTTAAGAGCAGGCGACTTCGAAGGATCCCTGAGAGAAACAGACTGAAGGAAAATCCTGAAAAGGAATAAGACCAAAACCAACAAACTAAGCCTAAGAAGCTTTCCTTCCCGTCTAACGCAAGAGAATCCTTGCTTCCTCGAGAACAGAAAAAACTGCAAAGCGAAGGTCACAAAAGCCCCGATCTGTAAGTTTCTGAAACAGGATCAAGGATCAATGAAGTTATGAAAGCTTTTAGAGCTGCCAATTCGCCGTGTTCGATTCTTTCCTGCTGGACTCTGCGCTCTGATTCTCCTCCTGCTGGAAAAGTGATTCCCCCCGTTTAGGAGAATGTTTTGTGTCGCAGCTGTCGTGTCGTCCTGTCGGAGGATGTCATTCGTTTTGGATTCCATGAGTTGCAGTTCCTTGCCGCCTGCAGGCTCAAATAAAATTCAAAATAAAACTCAGAGAAAGCGCAAAACTTGCCAGCCGCTTCACTGAATCTCAATGCCCCACCGAAGGACACAAGAACCGACAAGCAGGCAGCACAGGACGTGCCCAAGGAGTCCACAGCCGTCGAACCCCACAAAGCATAATTCTCCGACGATATAAAAGCGCCGGACGGAGCGGGCAGCAGTAAAAGTCACTGGCAAAGGACATCCAAGTCGAGGCTGAGGCTAAGGATTTAAATGCTTTTTTTTACGCTCGACAAGGCAGCGTTCGGGCCAGGCGCCTTGCGCCCACAAGAGAAACTCCAGGTGAGAGATTCGCTTCGTCCTTTGCCGATTTAAATGAAACTAAAACTGCACCAAATTCAATGCACCGCAAATTGCGCAGCCACTGAAATTTTGCCCACGACGAATGCCAAAAAAATAAAGAAATTTTTATGGGCCAACCGGAGGGGGGGAGGGCGGTGGTTCCCAACAGCCACCAGGGTAATTTAAAAATCCATTTGTGTTTTGAGATTTTGCCATCGTGCAAGTTTAATTTTTTTATTTTATGGCAAACCGCGCAACCCACCGACCACCCACCGCCCCACTGACTAACTCGGTAGCCGGCCAACTGACTGGGCAACAATTGCGGTGCCGGCGCCGAAAAAAACCTTCGAAAGAAAAATGGAAAACGTCGAACGTCCGACGGACGCCCGCCCGGCCGAGTTGACTGCGTGACACAATTTCAATTTGCATTGACAGCATGAATTATAGCAAATAATCCCACGGTGGCAGGATCGCAGCAGTCGTGGGTCAGTTGGTGTTATTGATATGGAAATTGAGTGTGGCCCCCCAAACAAACGAGGCGTCGGTCGCCGGAAAAGCAGACGTCGACAAGTTTTGGTTTATTTTTCCTAATGCCCTCGCCACTGGCCGAGTGACTGGCTGGCGGGCAAATAGAGGATTTTAAATTAAATTTAACCAAGCAGCTAATTTGATTACGCAGACGGACACGGAGCCACCGCCAAAGCCAAACGGGCAGCGAGTGCCCCGGAAAGTAGGCAATAAAAATTTGCACTCACGAATGCCGCTCGCGCCGGGCGGTAAAAATCTCCAAGCTGAAAAAAAGAGAAAAAATTATAAGAAAAATAGAAAGGAACTTCCGTTGTCGTCTCATTAGCCCGCTTCTGTCACGCGGTACAGTGGACTGGGGACTATCGAATCGCAGTTGAAATTAAAGAGAAATGGGTGAAAAATTGCCAAAGATCAAAATGGATTTAAAGAGTTTTTATCTGTTCTGTAGAAAGAGAAAATAAACGGAAAGTCTGAAATGGTTAATGGGATTTATAATCAGAACTAAAATAACATGAATTTGTGTTTAATTGGGTCTTTTTAGTGAAAACTTTTTAAGTGAAACGATTGGGAAACGCAATCTCTATTTCAAGATTAAAGACGCTCAAATTCTGCTTATAATTCCCTTAAAATATATCCTATCTTGAATTTAGTATGTCTTGCGTGCTTTTAATCTAAATTTCAGATGTTTTTATGCGTCCTTTGAATTTCTTTTATCGAAGACCAGAAATTATCTAAGAAATATTTAGAATCTCTTTTCTATTGTGTGCTTAACAAAAGATCTTCTCCACTTTCTGTTTAGTTCCTACCTCCAAATATCTTCCAGCCACTGTGCTAGCTTGCCAAGAGATTTCAGCCGCAAACCTTACCCAATTTCTGGCTCCGCCTTAAATATCCCAAAACACTTTAAATGCCCACAGCGTTGTCTCCATGAAAATCAGTTCCTGTGACCGCAGCAAATTCTCTTAATGCTCTTGAAAGATACCTATTTCCACCTTTAAAGACAAATAAGCGTAAAGGAACTGCCGATAAATCTGATCTAAAGATCGCCTTGAGTCTGTCTGCCAGGTTATTCTCTCTCTCTCTCTCTCTCTCCAATTCCTTCCTAAACAATTGATTCATATCTGTTTCTTTTCTTACTCTGAAGATTCTGAAACTAATTGCCTGTCTAGTCGGCTGCTTAGCCTTGCCCTCGAGAGCTCTCCAATTCTTCTGCCAACTTCCATTATCCAAACTCTGTTAAAATCCTCGATATCTTCTGTGATCTCTGGCGGAGGTCTTGCTAATTGGCCTTTATCGCTGTGTCCTTGGTCACTGTGCGGGCTGCCGTGGACGTGCTTGAGTGCACGGATGACGCCTGCCGGCTGCAGCCTGACGCGGAGGACGAAACCCGCCGACCGGGAAACTATGTCAAAAACTTTAAAAATATGCACGTCAACGGCGAGACACTAAAACTGTTTGCGCAAACGGACGCCGGCGAACGCGCACAGGTGTGAAGGATGCGGGGAGCCAGCTGCCGGCAGAGAGATCGCCTGTAAATTATATGCAAATTACAGCAGAAGACAAATATATCCGTGCGGTAAATCAAGGAAAAACAAAGTTGCGCTGTCAGCGGAGGCGAGTGACGCCTCTTCCTGGAAAATGGAAACTACCCAAGGACTCGAAGACACGCAGAACGTGTTCAAGACGAGCGGACAGAGCTTCAGAGACGGACGTATGATGGGAGATGCCTGGAGACGCCGGGTAAACTTCTGGTTGATGGCAGCTACGCGATGCGGTGTATTGATATTTGTGGCACGTTGATGGCAACCAGGACGACCACAGGACTCAGTCACGTCGACAGCCAGCCAGCCCGGCGTATCATAGCACATCAAACATTCAACGAAAAAAGGAAGCACCCGAGCCCCACGAATCTTGGCTCGGCTGTCAATGAGCGGCACTTGTGGGGCGGTGACACCGCCGCCCGTTCGTGTCAGCGGTTGTGGCGCTGCTCTCCGGGGTCCTCGACTGTCCTGTGTGGGGATTTTTTGTCCTGCCTACGAGAACGACTGAAGTGCAATGTCGATGCGCCCGACTTGCTGGCGATAACAATGCAGCCCCCCAGCCCCTCGCCCTCGGCTATGGCAATCCTGACAGCCTTTTAATTAAGCAGCCGTCAAAGAAGTGCCAACGCCTGGTGGAGGCATCGTCAACGGTCAAGGGTTTGCCTATTGCCGGTCGGGCAATTATGCGGCGTGGGCAGGACAATTGAACTTTGCATTAAGTTGAAAAAAATAAATTGAATTCTCATTGTCGACGGCTGTCCATCAACGGGCAAGGACTCCGTTTCAACTAATTAACCACAAACTGTCACAGTTTGGTGTCAATTACGAGGACACCTGACGTTCGCACGTCCTTCGGCCGCGTGCCTGGGCTTCGTGTGTGTGTTTTTCTGCTGCTTTCCAATTTCACTGGCCGACGGGCCCGAGAGCCTGATAGTCTGGGATTTTGCAATTTCCGGTTTGAAGGCCATCCGTCCGGCCGTCGCTTCGCTTACATTTGCATGCCACCTGACCGAGGTGCCTGGGGGCGGGGATGATCTGTCGTTTGGTGTGCGGTTGAAAATGTTTGATTTAAATGTTAAGTGCTTCAATGGACTGACAGCTGGCAATCAAATGCCCGCCATGCCCGGCAAAGTATGCTATGAAATTTTCAGCGGCGGCCTGGCAACTTTAACAGCGGAAAAGTTCTGTAATTTAAATAGTAGCTAGATCTACGATTATGGCAGTAAAGGGCCCCCAGCGGGTTGGCCACGCGCCGCCCAGTGGCCCACGCGGCGTATGAGCGACAAAAGTTTGCTTTCTGGTCTTGTTCATTGTTGTTGTTCGCTGTTGTTGTTGTTGTTGCTGTTGGAGGCGTCGATAACAGCACTACGATAAATACCGAAAAGTTTTCTCGCCCAAGTTGCTTTGCCCTGATATATTCAAATTTATAGTTTCCACGACTTGAAAACTCGGCCTTTTTTCTTGCCGCGGAGTGCATCATTCGGAAGGAGAGACAACGGAGCAGCGGCACGTTGACAATTTGTCGATGGAAGTGCATCTTCTGTTTAACTTGGAGCGCAAACTTTCTGCTATCTCAAGTTTTGCCTGAAATTAGACAAGAGTCTGACTTATTGAAACGGCGCCGCGTCAAGGTGCTTTCAGTTGGCATTAATCGCCCGGCGGGGCTCAGTGTTTGCCCAGAAATTTGAAAGTCCTTCAGTCAAGTTTTCCATGTAAACGGACTTTAAATTGGGCACCCTCCCACCTGCCCAACTGCTCGTTTGGGGCGTTTTAGTGTCATTCGAAACACTCGAGTTATTTGCTTTCTTGAACACGTCGAGCCAATCGAAATCACTTCAAACAGAACTCAAATGGCAGCCCTTGCAATTTACCGAATATAAAAAGATTATTGCGCCCTTTGGCT